>JABXWE010029309.1:0-44848 GCA_014611495.1 Limonius californicus | reverse complement strand
ATTTCGTCACGGAGCTCCGCAAGAAACATTTGTGCGGCCACTATTGCTCTAAATTTGTATTCAAGAATTCGTGAGATTCCGTTTTCGCAAATATAATAATTTTTATTTACCATCATATTAGAAACCAACAAAAAACTGAACCTAAGTGTGCATCCATTGTTATGTCACACTAGAATAAATATGTATGTTAAACACAGTAATCGATTTATTAAATATCTCTTGGAGAGATTATTTTAACAAATACCTTTCGGGGTTTCGTTAAGCAAACTTTTATTTGGTTAACTCAAACTGGGTTAATTTGAGAATCGAGTAAATTACATTAGATAAATCCTCTCCACCTTCAATGTCGCGAATTTATTATGCAATTTGTCATCTTAATTACCAAGTAGCCGATTACCGTACACTGGTATTTGACTATTTTTGTGTAAAATTATGCTTGTTAATAAACAAATTGTATAAGTAGTTTTTTATTTTGCACAATCTTGTACGCGTACCACCAAATTAGTTGCAGTTGTGTTACACAATATACAGATATAAGTAACATTTAGACCCCTTGCCTTGCGTGCCAAAGATCTAAGGTGAGACCGTGAACGAATAAATTGTTCTATAATTAAATTACTCTTATTTATTGTTAACTTTTTCCTGGTTGGGATGTTGAAGAAAACGAATGTTACTTAAAACTTTTTAGCGGGCGTTCCCAGACTATTGCACATTTACATTTTCCTGGTGTCTTGCATTAAAAGCCCACGATAAATTTCCTTTGGGTCTGGATTTTATGAATCTTAAAATTAATCACATTTATTTAATAAATTATCCTACAAACGCACTCTCATGGGTGTTTCCAGCGAGTGCATGCAAGCCTAGCAATTACTTAACATCCGCATAAGCGGTCTATCAATTAATCATGTTACGCTCTCCCTTGTTGTCTATGGGGGAGACCGTCGGCACACATGGGGGGATGCGTGGGTGCGGCAGCTTCGTAGTAGTCGGGGTGCATTATAGTAATAGTAATAGTATTGCACACATAAAGCAAATGAAATTGGGTGTGTGAGCGAGGTCATCCACCTTCATTGTTTATCTTCTAATATTGCACGGTTCCATCACTAATTCGTAAGTGGTTTGGCTGAATTTCTTATGGTATCAATTAACGTTATGGGCCCGTATGAGTGCAGTAATTAACTCAAGGACTTTCTAATTTTGAAGTTGAGCAGCCGGTAACAAGAAGCAAGAAGAATAAATATTGCAGCTGGTTTTGATGTTGAGGTTGGGAGACCCGTCGCAAAGCGAACCGCAAGACAAATAATTCGATTGACCTTTTTAGCGCCTGCTAGCCGCGATCTTTGACTTTAAGTCTTGGAGCTTCGTTTAGTTCTAATTACCTTCGAAAATGATTGCTTTAGTGGCTGCAATTGAACACGGTTTGTTACTATGCGTAGTAATCTTATCTAGACGAATGGATGCTTGGGTTGGACTTCTTGTACTCGATAAAACTTGACTAGTAAAAGTCGGCCCTTGGTTTTACGAAAAAATAGAAGAAGATGATTTTGGTCAGTAATGGACGTCAATTATGGATAAACTTTGCAATTTCCCACAATATTATACATGAAATCCATTTTTAGTTGTTTTAAATGCACATTTTATGGTTTTCAAGAACTACTCTCTTTGGTAGTTTGGTAGGTTTGGCATATCAGAAGTAAAAGTCCCTTAATGATGTTTTGGAGGACTTTAACCAAAAATCCGAACTCTAAAGTCAAGTTTTTAAAAACCAAGCTCAAATTTTGAACTAAAAAGCAAATTAAGATAGTGACTTTAGAGTCACAATCACAAATTTGGAATTTAAACTCGATCTACCGCATTTCGAATTGAAACTTTCCCTGCTTTAGTGCAACAAACATGCGCGTAAAGTCGAGATTTCCAGCTTAAAACGGATTTGCGGTGTATGAAATTCAAATTTGAATGTTGGAGTCCAATCACAAGTTTAAAGTCGATCTCCCATATTTTCGATTTCTCGAATTTCAAATTGAGATTTGGATAATAGAACCATATCCGCAAATTTAAAGTCTGGATTGTGAGTTTGAAGTAAATTTCTCGTATTCAAAGTAGAAGTTTCTATATTAGATTCACAATCACAAATTTAAAGCTGGGATTGCGTGTTTGAAGTCCATCTCGCGCAATTGAAAGTAGAAATTTCCGCATTAGAGCCACAATTACAAATGTAAAGCCGTGATTTCGAGTTTGAAGCCGATCTGCATTTCAAAAGTGGAAATTTGTATTGGAGCCACAATCACTCATTTAAAGCCGTAATTTCGAGTTTGAATTAGGTGTCTCTCATTTTTAAGCTGAGATTTCAATATTAGGGCCGCCATCACACCTTAAAAGCTGGGATTTCGTGTTTGAAGTTAATCTCTCGCATTTGAAAGTATACATTTCTATATTAGAGTAACAATTACCAATGTGAAGCCGGCATTTCGAGTTCGAAATCGATCACTCGCATAGTAAAGTGGAAATTTTTATAATAATCATAAATTTAAAGTCGTAATTTCGAGTTGAAGTCGATGTCTCTCATTTTTAACTGGTGATTAGAGCCACAATCATAAATTAAAAACCTTGTTTTCGAGTTCGAAGTCAATCCTTCATATGTCAAAGTGGAGAATTTTATATTAGAGTCATAATCACAAATTTAAAGTTGGGATTTCAAGTTTGATGTTGATTTTCTCATGTAAAGTGTAGATTTCTATATGAGAGTCATAATCACAAATTTAAAGTTGAGATTTCGAGTTTTCGGTCCATATTTGGAATTTCAAATAGAGATTTTGGCAATAGTCACAACCGCAAATTTAAGTTTTGGATTTCAAATTCGATATCAGTCGCTGGAATTTCTAGTTGGAGATTTTTATGTTACAGCTACAATCAGAAATTTAAAACAAAGATTTTAAGTCCATCTCTTATTTTTGTCACTGAGATTTCTATATTATTATATATATATTAGAGCCAAAATCACCAATCAAAAGCTGGGATTTCCAGTTTAAAACCAATTTCTCGAAACTGAAATTAATATTTCAGCAATAGAGGCGCAGTCACAAATGTGTAGCGAAAATAGCAAATTTAAAGCCGGGAATTCTAGTTTAATGCCAATTTCTCGAATTTGACAATAATATTTCAGCAATAGAAGCGCAGTCACAAACGTAAAGCCGAGATTCCAAGTTGGAACTCGATCTCTCTCATATCAAAATAGAGATTTCTACATTAGAACCAAAGTCACAAATTTAAAGCCGGAATTTCCAGTTTAGAGTTGATTGCTCGAATTTGTAATTAAGAATTCAGCAATACAGGCGCAGTCACAAACGTAAAACCGAGATTCCAAGTTGGAACTCGATCTATCTCATATCAAAATAGAGATTTCTATATTACAGCCAAAGTCACAAACTTAAAGCCGGAATTTGTAATTAAGAATTCAGCAATACAGGCGCATTCACAAACGTAAAGCCGAGATTCCAAGTTGGAACTCGATCTCTCTTATATCAAAATAGAGATTTCAATATTAGAGCCAAAGTCACAAATTTAATGCCGGAATTTCCAGTTTAGAGCCAATTGCTCGAATTTGAAATTAAGATTTCAGCAATGGAGGCGCAATCACAATAGTAAAGCCAAGATTCCAAGTTTGAACTCGATCTCTCTCATATCAAAATAGAGATTTCTAAATTAGAGCCACTGTCGCAAGTCTAAAGTTGGGATTTCTAATTTAAAGCCAATCACTCGATTTTGGAAAATATTAGAGCTACTATCACAACTTTAAAGCCGGATTTACGAGTTTGAAGTCGATCTCTCGCAGTTCTACGGCAACATTTTTATAATAGCTACAATCACAAATTTATCGTAGGGATTTCGAGTTTGCAATCGATATCTTGCGCATTTCGAAGTGGAGATGTTTATATTAGAGCCACAATCAGTAATTTAAAATTTGGAATTCGATTATTTGTCTAATTTTGTGGGGTTTTGGGAATTGGTATCTAATTATCATGGGAAAACGAGGATGATTGTCGTTTGAAAATGAAAATCTGAACGGTAAACTGGAACTTTCGAAGTGTTGTGGTTCACGTTTGATATTAAGTTTAAACTTACAATTTCTAAAATGAAATTAAGTTCCCGGATTATAAAGCATTTGACTGAAGATTTTCACTTTTATGTCAAATTTATGGTTGAAACCTCCAGTTTAAATTAAAAGTTGTGAGTCAGAATTTTCATTGTATGCGTGAGATTAATAAAGAAAAAAGGGATACTTTTTTCCGTTTATTACATGTTTTTCATGTCGAAAATTCTTATCGATTTCTTACATTCTCTTTCGGTTACTTTATATTTCTTTCCACGAGTCTGTTTTAAATAAACATCAAATTTTTGTAAATCGTTTTCTTCTATCCACTGTTTTTACTTTTGTCCCGTTCTCTCTTGCTTCCTGCTTTTCTTAATTTCCTTCCTGTTTTATCTTCGTTTCTTTTCTTGCAATTTTGGGATTTCCTGTCATATTCTTTAAGGTCTAGAAAACGGATAGTGCTATCCTTTACTTTTTTGTTGAGCTTCCTATATCCGTTTTAGATATTTTTCGCTTTTCCCCGCGTCTTCCTAGCTTCTCGTCTTCTTTATTAAACTTTCAGGTTTTACTTTTAGTTGTTAGCTGTAATTTTTCTAATACTCATTATTTGCTAACTCTCATTCCTTCCTTCACTCTTTTTTTCCGTACATCTCTTGACCTGTTATTGAACTCCTTCATTTGCTTATGTTTCTTGTAGAAATTTGGTTGGTATTTGCATTTATAAATAAATAATAATATTTCTTTACAATGAATTACAATTAATTAAAATGTTTAATTAAGACGTCTAATTTATTATGCATTACAAATTATCATATAATGTAAGTCTTATTTTCACCATTTATTTCCAGATAACAAATGTTTTTAACGTGGCAGGAAATATAAAGAACCATTAGAATGTCTCTTTTAATGTAGCTTTTTATGCAAATATTTAACAAGCAGTTACCTAAGGATTGTTTTCAATTATCAGGTAATGCATGCGCTTATATTAATTACCGCAATTTGATAAATGTGTACATGAATTGTAAACTTTAAAGGCACGTAGGCGTATTTGTCAGGTGTTCTACTGCCGAAGCAACGGCTTTGCCGCCAACACACAGGGATAGCTTAATCCACCTCCTCTAAACACGGATTTGCAAAAAAAGCGCAACCTACACTTGCGTGCTATGGCCGAAATTGCATGTGAACATGTGAAACATCTAAGATGTAACACTTTTCGTGATAAATATGCAGTTTTTTAACTCCAGAACCTTGGTGGAATTTTTTCTATATACCAAAGTAGAAACTTATAATTTTAATTAATTATTAGTTAATTAACGTTATATGTTTTGTGTTGAATTTGTAATTATGGAATTTATCAAGAATATATTAGAATTATAAATTAATTTTTCTTCGTCCCTGCCTCGGTGACGCCGCTGCTTAATTGAAAATAAGACTAAATCACTCATTTTCGTCGGAAATTTTTCACCATTGACGTTCTAAGCTTCGCCATAAAATTGAGGAAATTAGCGTTTACGTTAGATCTGCTGATAAGATTTTAATTGCATTAAATTTTCAAACCTGAAAGCTCGCTGGATCGGAATTCAAACTCAATTTGTGTTTTCAAAGGCGGAAATTAAGCAACTCTTCAGTTAAATTGCCGAGTACTGTTTAATTATTTGTTGGAGTTGCATGTTCTGCGACAAATGCTTTACATAATTTTAAATTCGCCGTTATCTTTCAACAAAAGATCGTATTTTAGTCAGTTAAATTACCTTTTCGTGTACGTTTCAGTATAAAATTACGACTATTGTATGGAGTTTTTCAAGGATGTTTTGGTACTAAAATTATCATCTTGTGAATTTTCCTTGGGATCCATTGTAATGATTAGATTTGCTAACAGATGTTGTTTTATTGCTTGCAGCCAAAATTCGTTTAATATTCGAACTCATCTGACATAACACAGGATGAGAGGAACTCAAGGAAAACCTAAGCTAATCCCTCCATAAATGTCAAGTTTAATAAACTCATATGGCGAGAATGTTCTCAACGGCCCATTTAATTAAGTTACTTCCACTTCATATTTACGATTATAGTCCTGGATGAGGATCAATTTCTTGTTTTGATAGTTGGTTAAGGTTTTTATATAGCTGCTGAAACAAATTTGGTTTCTTAAATGTGTATCTGATTTAATTTTTATGGTAAATTTATTAAAATTTTAATCCGATTCATACAGTTGGTCTTAATATGTAATTAACTAAATATTATTTAGTTCTAAGATTATGATTAATCGCAATTCCGTTATTTAAAACGTACAGATGTCAACATTTTGCTTGGAATCATGTCCAGCATGAAAGATAACGAAAGTAGCTAAGCTACTGTAATAGAAGTCCGCGATTGACTCGAATACTTTCAATTATTTATGCAAATTAGCTATTATTACAGTTGATTTAACGGTGCATTGAGTATTTAAACGCCCCAGGCATATTATTCTAGGTTACATTTCTGTTTTCTAAAATAGCCTTCAACATCATAAAGCTAAAAATGAAATCATTTAAAAAACATCATTCATTTTCTTCTTTTTTCCTTAAAATCTAGCCAACGCATTCCTCGCGTTGTAGCGTTATTTTCCCGTCGTTAAACCATACTCGGACCGGCTCGTTTACCTTATATGAAGGCGCCCGTAAAAATTTTAATACTGTAACCAGATCGTGTTCATCTTCGTTTTAAATGGACCGACACTAAGGAGGAGAGAACCAGATTTTGTTCAAGAACGGTCGAGGGAGTGGCGACTCTGCTGGAGCACAGGATACGTGGGATGTTCTTGGAAGTCGGGCCGTAATCTCCTTGCACAATCTTCGTCCCTTTGGAATAAAAATGACTCCTTCGAAGAAACTGGAGCAGGAACGAGTTGTACGGATGCTTTAATTGGAGCTTGTCTTTAATTTCGAGGGGTTTCCAAATAATATCTTAAATAGGGGAGGATGTTTGCGCATATTAAAAATTAAAATATGTGAAGGTCAATTTGGAAATCGACTGTTTGTCATTTTTGCACAGTTAAAAGTAAACTCTGAGGTGGTTTCAGAGTCTACATTCATGCCGTACGGCGATGTCTTGTTAGTTAATACAATAGGATTCACAAAATCGCCTCCCAAAGGTTATTGATCTAATTTTGAAACGCCCTCTATATACATCCTTGATTCCTCACAGTATGCACACATAGTCATATACTGATATGGATAACTAGTGACATAACGTTATTGATTTCTAATAAAGTTAATGTTTATACTTAAAAAATATAAACATATCACGTCAACAATATACAGTACAAACAAATTTTCGATAAAGGTTCTCTGTGGAAAACAAAACGTTTATCTTTACTTACGACATTCAGTTTATAATATGCACTGCACTTATTTAATAGTTCCAACGTATGTTTCAGTTGGTACAATTATTTTTTTCTAGTTTACAAAATATTCACTTATAAGTGCACAACTTAACAATCCGCAGGGATTTTAATCTTCGTGCAACGTTCTTACAGTCTCTCGTACCTATTAAACATGAGTGTTTGAATTGCTTGGCAAACCTGGACGGATTGGTTACAAATTTTTTTAAAGTTTTCGTATAGCTGCGCATAGGCTGCAAAAAGATGTCCAGCTATCGCAACGTTGAAGTTTTTGTTCTGTATGTACATAATAACATTAATAAATAATTCCCAATAACGACTGTATATCTTACAAACCGCATACTCTGCATGTACCGTAGGGTTTTGCCGCAATAAAACATGTTTTCAGAAGGTAAAGTGCATTTTATTGTAAATTAGTTCTACACAATTACCTGAATATTGTATTTTTTTTATTTGAAATAAAATATCCAACATATTGATAACAAAGCCTTCTTTTAAGGGAGCTTGTGCAGATTCATTTATTTATTATCCAGGTTTGCCAGGTTTCGGTGGTTCGAAGCCCATGTTAAATTGTAGGTTCTCTATGTCCTACACTTTTACCAGCCACACAAAACTTGAGGAAACCTGAAAAAATTGTAACATGTAACATTTAAACCATGGTGTCATAACTATTAAATCATTGTGGTTGGCTAGAGGTGCGGGCGTTAGATTTGCACGCCAGAGGTCTGGGGTTCGATTCCCAGTACCGAAACATTAGATTTTTAAGAATAGTTCTCTCTGACAAGGTGTAGGTAAACCAGTGAAGCATCCTTCCGTAGTAAATATTCTCGGAAGTGGAAGTATTCATACATTCTGTGGTTCAGAATCCATGTTAAGCTGTAGGTCCTTTATGTCCTACACTTTTACCAGGCACACAAAATTTGAGAAAACCTGAACAAAATTGTAACATGCAACATTTGAACCATGCTGTCATGACTATTAAATCATTGTGGTTGATTAGATGTTAGGGCGTTAGATTTGTACGCTAGAGGTCTGGGGTTCGATTCCTAATACCGGAACATTGGATTTTTAAGAATAGTTCTCTCTGACAAGACGTAGGTAAACCAGTGAAGCATCCTTCCGTAGTAAATATTCTCGGAAGTGGAAGTATTCATACATTCTGTGGTTCAGAATCCATGTTAAGCTGTAGGTCCTTTATGTCTTACACTTTTACCAGGCACACAAAACTTGAGAAAACCCGAAAAAAATTGTAACATACAATATTTTGTGTTATAGGCTAACAATTGCAGCAAGTAAACTGTAGTTTTACTACTATTAAATACTTATAGTACTATTATTACATACTTAAACTACTACTATTAAATAATTATAGTAGACTAGAAATTAAAGCGTTAGACGCCTGGGCTTCAATTCCCAATAACAAAACATCGGATTTTAATAAATCTTTCTCTTTTACAAGGCAGTAGTACACTAGTGAAGCATTCTTTCGTAGTAAATCTTCTCGGAAGTAAAAGTATATACACTTCCGGTGGTTTGGAACTTAGCTTAAAGTGTAGATACTCTAAGTCCTTTACTTTTATTAGGTGTTAAAAATCGTAATCCCGTGAATGTTAAGTATATACAATATTTTGTGTTCTACACTAAAAATTATAGCAACTGATCTATACTCTCATAACTATTAAATCATTGTACTACATTGTCTGGCGCCCAAGTCCCCGCACCTGAACATAGATTATTTTTTCACGCAAAACAATGGCAAAACAACGAGACGTAATGATTAATAAATATTCATTTAGTTAGAAGTGATCATACTCTACGTGTTTCGAAGCCCACGTTAAGCTGTAGGTCCTCTGTGTCTGTGACACTGTAAAACGCGCAACACATGCATACTAGAGAAGATCGCGACTTTTCGTATGAAATCAAGCACTCGACAAAAAAGGAAATACTATAAACTATACGGCTTCAGTAAAGAACAACGTTTTGTTTTCTACAGTTAATCTTAATTGAAAATTAGGTTACACAATTTTACAACAGAATTATTAAAAATGGGTATTCACAATGAGGAAAAACCAGACAAGCTTTCATTTTTAAATATTTTACAACAAAACCGTCTACTTTCAAGCGGTGTTAGTTACTTTAACTCTTTGTAAGTGCATACGACCTACATACATAAGTCAGTCTTTTACATTTTTTAAACTGTCACTCAAACTAAATCAGTCGTAAAATGGTTTCTGGTGGTGTTATATAAGTTTTTACTGGTAGGTCGCTACACTGTGACAGATTTAATTGACCAAAATTGCATGTAGATGCATATTCTCCGCAATTAGCCATCTGTAAATAATTGGATCTACAAAATGCTTGAAGTGGGCAATAAAAATTTACTGATCTTGATAAATTGATTTGCTTAAATTAAAACGGTGTTCCAAAATTAAGATAAAATCTTAATGATTCCAATTTTTATATTACTTTTTTATACTAATCAGACTTAATGTAAAATATGGGTCAGAAATTATTTCCACTCATTACTAAATGAATTATTATGTCATGATTCCATTCGTCCTTTTGTTAATTGGCAGCCAAACCAACATTTAAAGCGACGTCTGAATCATAACCACTAATTTATACCTGCCCATCCATTTAGCAGAAAACCGCTACATAACTAAATATGACTCCCGTGCAGTTCTTAAGATTCCTTGATAAATTTCGAAAAAGAATCTCACCCATTAATTACAATCCAGTTTAGATTTGGCATAATTAATTAGAAAAATTATCTTACTGAAACGTCTAAGTCGAGCGTAATGGACAGGAATGGCGATTTTAAACCACTAATTCGGCAAGGAAACGTTTGTCGTTCGAAATAAATCATTTATGAAACGTTATAATGTTCAAGTCTTCTAAATCATTGGGAGTTTTAATGGTCGCGTTTTAGGTTTCATTTTTTTTGCTGAAGAAGATCATGTGTGAACATTTTAATTTGCACATATTCCAGCTGTTGAAGTCGAGGGGTCATATTAAAAATATTTTAGAGGCTAAGGAAAACTTCGGGACATGATTAGAATATAATTAATCAATAAGAGCTATCATCGCACTTGGGGTTTCCTTCATAACCTCACTTTTCTGTAGATTGTTTAGTTCCTTACGGTTAGCGGTGACGTAGAGTATGTAGAAATGGATTCTTGGTCACTGCTATGGAATTTGTATGTTTTAAGATTATGGAATTTATTCGGCAAAGGTTATTAACTGTTTGTAATAACAAATTAACTTCTGCTACTGCAATTAAGATATGGTTAACTGAATATGTTATTTATATTTCAATCGAAGTTGAAGGTGTCTGTTGTCGATGTTCGTAAAGCATTGCCATACATTGATAAATAAAATAGCGTTTCTGGAATTATAGCTAATAGCTGGCTGATTCTATAAGTTATAATATGTCCAACATACAGCTTTACCACCTTTTTCACAAAACAAGTTACATATATTTGTCAATATTACTTGTTTCCTTTTCTTCGTAATATTCCATTTTGTCGTTACAGTGTTGTCTTATCGTTGGAACCTTCTGTCCATCTTCTAAAACCATTCTTGTTGCCATGTTTTTAATTTTATTTTTTCGTTTTTTCTCTCCTGCATACTATTTCTTTTATACTACTTTTATGCTTCTGTTTTTTATTAGATTTCATCTCTTGATTTATCTTCTTGATAGATGTCATTTTTGATCGGTTTAACATAGTCCCAAGTTTTGGCTTTCAATGTGGGACTAACTATGTAATATATTTTTTAGTTAGTTACTGCTTTTTAGTTCCTCTGATGTGATAAGAAATGGAGTCACCTATTATATGATATTTTGTAGCGTTCTATATGTCATAATTGCGGTCCTCAAGTACTTCTAGCTTCTTATTAAACTTTTTCACCTACTTCTATATTTATTACCGTTTCGTCTTCTCTTCCTTCTGTTTCGTTAGTAATGTGCCTGTTTTCGTCAATATGCCTGAATTTTCTATCTTTTAGGCAGTATTTCCAGATTTAAATTTTGCTTGGCATTTCTATCAGAATGCAATATGTATTATCAGCATATATCAAGTCAAACATCGTAACTTTGTAGTATTCTAAGTTGGAGGGTCTTGTTTTCATTTTATTTTTCTTAAATATTTAGTAATGAATATAACAAACAGGAGTGGACTTGGATCTCCTTCTATCATAGTTAATCTCTCTCATATTTCTTCGTAATGAAGTTTTCTGATATTTTTCCATAGTGAGGTTGCCTGATCTTTCTCCATGTAAAGCTTTCTGATTTTTCTGACTGGCGAAACTTTTTATAATTCTCTTTATGGTGAAGCTTCTTGATATTTCTCTGCGGTTAACCTTTCTGATCTTTCTTTACGATGAAGCTGTCTGATCGTTCTCCATAATGAAGCTTACTGACCTTGCTCCATAGTGAGGTTTACCAATCTTTCTCCATTGTAAAGCTTTCTGATTTTTCTCACTGACGAAGCTTTCTAATTCTTTTTTGTAGTGAAGCTTGTTGATCTTTCTCTGCAATAAACCTTTCTGATCGGTCTTCATAATAGGGCTTTGTGATCTTTCTCCACGGTAAATTTTTCTGATCTTTTTCATTGGCGAAGCTTTGTAATCTTTCTTCATTATGATGCTTTTTATCTTTTAACAATGGTGAAGCATCTCCATAGTAAAGCTTACTGATCATTTACACTTTCTAATTTTTCTCTGTAATTAATTTTTGTGATCTTCCTCCATACTCCATAGTAAACCTTTCTGATGTTCTGTAGTGCAGTTTTCTGACCTTTTGCCATGGTGAAGCTTTCTGATCTTTTTGATTGGCGAAGCTTTCTGATTCTTCTTCATGGTGAAGTTTTTTTTAAATCTTTTATCCATGGTGAAGCATTTCCATAGTAAATTTTACCGATCATTTACGCTTTCTAATTTTGCTCTGGAATAAATTTTTCTGACCTTCCTCCATAGAAAACCTTTCTGATCTTCTGTAGTGAAGTTTTCTGATGTTTTGCCATAGTAAAGCTTGCTGATCTTCTGCAGTGAAGCTTCCTGATCTTTTGCCATGGTAAAGCTTTCTGATCTTTCTTTTTGGCGAAGCTTTCTGACCTCTTGTTCAGAGCGAAGCTTTTTGATCTTTCTCTATGGCGAAGCTTTCGAATATATTTCTGTAGTTAAGGTTTCATATCTTTTTCCATGGTGACGCTTTCTGATTTTCCTTTGCAACTAAACTTTCTGACGTTTATCCATAGTGAACCTTTTTGATCTTCTGTAGTGAAGCTTTCCGATCTTTCGCCATGGTGAAGTATTCTGCCCCTTCTCTTTGGCGAAGCTTTCTGAACTTTCTTTATTGTGAAGCTTTCTGACTTTGATCGTGTTGAAGCTTTGATTTTTCTCTGTATTGAACCTTTCTGCTCTTTCTCCATTCTCCTCCTTTCTAGTCTTCCTTTGTAATGTACTTTCTGATATTTCTCTGTGGTGAAGCTTTCTCCATTTAATCTGATCAAAGCTTCCGCATTACTCTCTACACGTTTATACATGTGCATGGCGTTTGCGAGTGTTAGCGCTAATAATGCTTTCTATATTTGTTCTTTCCGTACTATATCAAAAGTTGCCTAACGTGGAAGACCAGCACGTTTCTGGTTATTTTAAACAATTTTTTAATCCTAGTGATGTAGCACGGTATCTGTTATAAACACACTATTCAGCAATTTAAAGACACCGAAACTTTTCTACTTTTGTGAACGTTATTAAATATGAAAAAAAGATAGGAAGATACGGGTATAATAGTCTTATTGTTCCTACAGATTTACGTAATAATTAAAAATAGTGATACATAATTAATTATTAATTAGTGGAGATCGTAGATTCGTAGACGTTATTTAAAAAAACTTAAAATAATTATCAACTGACGTAAATCTCTTTTCTTAAAATAAAGGTTGATGACCTCTACGAATTCACACCAATAGTAATCGCTTATTTAATAAATAGTTGTAGTTTTAAATCCGTACTAAATAAATAAGGATACAGTGGCATAAAAAAATGAGGTTAGGGAACAACTCTTAAGTGTGTAGGCGACTGAAGTGTAATGATTCGTTATGAAACGGTCATGAATTAAAATTTAATTGTCTTAAAGTTTCAGGGCACCGGGTTGTAATTGAGTTTTTGCTCTACTCCGGGCCTGTTCAAGCAAAACAATTCATCTTGAGACCAACGTTTGTGGACGCAATACCTAGCGCATAAATCTGTAGCTCTAGCATGTTTTTCTGATAAAATTTAAATTATTAGAGCCAGTGACACCATCAAAATCCGCCTTAAATGCAAATCAATATTTTGGTTATTGTTTCCTGGTGTGTCCTTCGTCCTGGTTTGCATTTATTACTGTCTGACGGACGATGCGTGACGATATGCGATGGTTAACCGAACACCGCAGGGTGTAGACCTCATATATCATCAGTTTTAATAATGCATCATATATACCGTGCTGTTTCAGCTTATTGTTTTGTCTGCTCATATTATTCTAAGGTCGAGGCTACAACTTAATTGTATACTAAGTGTAATGGCTGCGTAATCCTTTTTCGCCACCTGCACACTCATTGGCGTATTATCGTCATTATCTTAAGAACAGTTTCGTAATAATTGTCACTTTCAAAACAAACATGCGTGGAATTCCAATGCTTTCCTTTATTTTCTGTTTAATACAGGATTTATATATTGAAGAAAATCTGGGTTAAAAATTTGCATTATTACTTAATATCCGATATGTATATGGAATTAATAAAAGCGTAATAAATTAAACCGACACCGAGCAGCCCAGCAAGTAAATACAAACGCCTTACTGTATTCAATTCTACAGTAATTAATTTTATCCATTGTGAGCTTGTCACATATTTTATCGTGATGGTATTATTATATGGATGTAGTAAATCTTAATACTTCCTGCTTGCAAGATGTATTTTTTCCATATTGTTCAAATTCGCTCAGTTTATCCAATAGAATTTAATGTTTGATTTAAAATTGATTGGTGTAATAGGTACATTGCATAATCAAACAAGGGCAAAAGGATTGCATAAGTTTGTTAGTGGAATCGAACCCACTCTGAATACAAGGCAGTTACTTTCACAATCACTATGGGTTTATTTGCTATTTTATGGTTATTTTAAAGGTTGATATACATTAAAAATATTAAGCTTGTACTTTTACTTCTTCGCCAAATAACATATCTTCGTAGAAATAATTCTGAGAGGTATGATATTTTTCATAAATTAGTACATTTGTAGTCGATACTCTTTAAAAAATACTTCTTAGTTGTGTGGTAGAGATATTATGAATTACCAAATCTAATTCGATAAACGCTAGTTCTTCTTAGTTATAATTGTATGTCAACGTAGTTCGAACATCGATTACGTATTTCCAGTACAGTAAACAGGCACCTTTCGCTATTTTAAAGTGTCAATTAACTATTCGATTAACCCCATCTTATAAAATGTGACAGGAAAAATTAAATCTGTTGTTATAAAAAATTAATATTTTTTTCTTAAATACATTTTATATCCTCAAAACATACAAATCCTGCACTAGTGAAGGATCCTATTAGACCCTCTGTCAATTTATTTTTTTCACGAGTATCTCCCCTCGCTCTGTTTCTGGTCATATTTCATTTTAATGCTATTACCCCTCGCTTTGTGACCAAACATCTTATAACATCTAGCTTTGATACAGGATCCGACGAAGCGAATAAAAATCTAGTGCTGCAGCCCACCATATACAATTCCCTAATTCACCTGTGGCTGCCGTGGGAACTGAATACGTAAACCTATTCTCGTATTTCTGTTCGAATTCGACGTTAAATTGTAACTCCCTTCTGGTTTATTTTAGTGCAAAGAAAAAGCACGTGGTAGTAAAGAGTGCCAGTGTCCAGCTTTGGGCCATTAGGTCTGTTAAGAGGTGAACCCTTTATTCTGCGTCTATACTCTCTCTAGATACGCCGGAATTTAATATTTACACATGAATTCATCAGATAACTATAACTTACGCTAAATAATAATAATTCGGATGGCCCTGGTGAAACCTGGTGTCAGTACTCATATGTATGCTTGTGCGTACTTAAGTTACACACTGACATAGAGGACCTACTGCGTTAAATCGGTTTCTCACAATTTGAATTGCTTCTATTTCGGAGAATGTTTCACTAGATTTTAACGAATCATTCGGTACTGAACATAAACTAATATCAAATAATCAGGGCTATTCGAACTAGAATTGTTTACAATTTACAAACTTTTAACGACAACAAAGCCAGCTTCGTATATGGACAGAGTCCTTGATTCAAGGAATTATCTTTATTCTATCACAGAAAGTGATCAGTGGTTCAGGTATGTTTACAATATAAAATCTGAATTATTACATTTTACAAGAGTTTTAATGTTCATGTGCATTAATATTTCTAGTAGCAATAACTTCAAATACATGATCCATTTTCTAACTAGCAATACACACATGTAATACACTTCCTGGAAGCAAATCCTGTGGCATTTTGAATGATGTAATATCGATTAACCGTTTATATTAATTTCTAATCTCAAGATCCGCTTTTGCAATTGGAAATGCCACAATTTACTGACACTCATTTAAAGTGCATTCGCAGACCGGTTGAAACAACATGTTTAAATGCATCCCAGAATAGCTATCTAACGGATGTTCTCAAAAGAAGGGGCTCAATTAGGTTGATGCGGAATTTTGTTTACATTAACGCACATTGTAACTTACTCACATGTGCATAACCTACCAGTCACAATAAAAAAAAAATATTATAAACGTGTTCTTGGTTGCAATAAAGCAAATATACAAGATATTCTATAATATAAGAGATCCTGGAGATATCGAGCATTATCTACTATTTCTACAACAGCATAGATAATTTTCGTAGTGGGTTTCAGTGGACGCCTAATATACCCTTTCTAGTAACACGTTTTGCCTCGTGATACAGATTTGCTCAACATTCGGGATTTGTTGAAATTGTTTATAGTCAACGGAAGTATCTGGAAAATCAGTATAATATTATTTCAAACTGTTTTGCACAGAATACATTTAAATCTCAGTAATTTTGGTTTCATTGCGAAAATAACATTAAATTATGTAGATTTCGGTTTCAACGTATTTTGTGGCAATAAGGTTAAGAGGATTAAAAAATGTTATGTTTGTATTCGTTCTAGTAAACTAGTTTTGTATAACAGCAGAGAAACAGCAACGAATTTACACTTAATAAGGAGCTCGCTAAAATAACGCTTCAGTTGTCAATTGTCACAACCGACTGAGCCAGTGACATCCGCAATTGCAGTTGCGCCATGTTATCCCTTATGTTTCAGGTAGCTGTTACCTTTTAACGTATTAGAGGTGTCCGATTAATTTTTTTCTTAAATTTAGAACGTGTAAAATACAAAAATGAATATTAATTGACCACTTTGTATACGAAAAATCCGAAAAGCGTTACCATTTTAACCAAGACTTTTTTTATTGTGTTTTAAATTCGTAAAGGATGGATCTTGTAAATAGTAATTTTACGAGGGCTTTTTGGCCCAAAACTTTCCGTCAAATGGCTGTTGTTCGGAATTTTTTGTCCAGAGACCTTTGCCAGTATTAAAACATTGTGCATTAAAAACCTTAATTAATAATACTCATTGCGCGCATTTCCTCATTCATCCTGTTTGCTCCATGTTTTACTACAAAAACTGTATTTATATTGCAATATCCGCTGGTGAAATAAGCGTGGAAAATTTGCGTCGTTATGTTACCATTGCGAATGGATGCATGAGAAAATTTGCAATCTAAAGGACGTTTTTCTAGAAACAAATTGTGTTAATTGCGAGTGACAACAATAAATGGGCTTATCTTAAGGCATCTTAGATTTAAATTCGGATATGAAGTAAATTACCTTTCAGGAGACAAAGGTAATTGACTTATGAGAAATAGTACAATTTGGAAGCGTAATGGTTGGTTAACCTGACAACCAACAATCAAAAATTACGTAAAATGTTAGTTTTAAGACAAGTGTAAATAATTCCTATTATATTGTCGTTTTAAAACAAAAAGATCTTCATATATATATATTTGGGACCTGGCCTGTAAAGTAGGTGAATTTCACAAAATTTGTGTGTAAATGACATGCTATGGGCATAATCTGAATGATACAAGATTTTCATTAATAGTAAAATACACTTCATTAGATTAATGTAAAGGCAAGGTGAGTCCTACACACTTTGATATGTGATTTTTAATGTATCATGTCTTGAGTAATAGACCAATATATTGGCCGTTTAGTTCACCTCACTGTATACCATGAACTTAATAACCTACGTAGGTCGTACTCAAGTTGTTCAAAAATAAACCAATAATTAGAAACTGTTACCTGTTGGAAGAATTATGAAAGAATTTCTAGATATATTTAATCTGCATTTTATCAACACTTTCAACAATGGGGCAATACCTTGACGGTAGCATTCATCTGACCTTACACCACATACTATATTTTTAAAAAACCAATTACTGAGAGTAGAACCAATTACCTGTTGGGAGAATGGAGAAACAACTTTCACATATAATTTTGCTATATTTATCAACACTGTTGACCAATTGACTTATTGTTCACCTGACTTTGCGACATTAAGTTCATATCCTCCGCATATCCTTAAAAATAATTGAAACACATTGAAAATTCAATAAGTGCATACTGTTATCTGTTCCGCTGATTAAAAAACATATTTCACATGCCATTTTGTGATTTTTATGACTAATGTACAAATACATTGGCCGCATCATTCACCTGACTTTACGCCATTAACTATATTTCTAGCATAGGTCATTAAAAATGCACAAGAAATCTATTAAAAATAATATATGATTAGAAACGTTTACATTTCTTTGTGTATATGCAATAAACTGAGTTAAAAATAAATCAATAAGTAAGTACATGAATTGGGAGATTTGAAAAACAACTTCCAATGACGATTTCGCTAGTTTTCTTAATAATTGTGACAGATTGAGCAAACATTGGCCCAATAGTTCGCCTGACTATATGCCACTAACTTAATTTTTGAAGAAGGTCACTAAAAACTGATTAAAATGCTTAAAAATCATTAATTCGAAATTGTTACCCGTTGCAAGGATTGAAAAACAACTTCTTCATGCCATCTTGTTATTTTTGTTAATAATTGTGGCCGATGAAGCAGTACATTGGCCGAATCGTTCACCTGACCATATGTAATTTTATATACTGCATATATACATACACATACACAAGAAGACGTCAAAAACGTAATAAAAATGCTTGTAAATTAATAATTAGGAATTGTTACCTGTTGGAATGATTGAAAAACAAGTATTTCACGTCATCTTGCTATTTTCATTAATAGTTGTAGCTGATGAAGCAATATATTAGCCAAATCGTTCAATGAACTTTATGCCGCTATATTTATTTCCTGTATATGTCTAATAAAGAGCGCAGAAATCGCTTTAAAATGCTTGTAAATGATAAATTTGAAATTTTTGCTTGATGATAAAAATGAAACAACAACGTCCTCGTGTCATCTTGCTATTTTTATTAATAATTGTGGCCGATGCAGAAATGTATTGGCCGAACCATTCACCTGACTTTATGTCGCTATATTTATTTTCTGGGAAAACACGTTGAAATGCTTGTAGGAATAGTTAGAAATTGTAGTCCGCTGTAAGAATTGAAAACCAACTTCCTCATCACACCTTGCTATTTTATTAATAATTGTAGCCGATGAAGCAGTGCATTGCCCGAGTCGTTCACCTGACCATATGCAACTAACTTTATGTGAGTAGATCGATAAAAGACTTATACAACGCTAAAAATGCTTGTAAAGTAATAATTACAATTTATAACATGCGGGAAGGTTTGGAAAATAACTACCTGATGTCATCTTGGTATTTTGTTAATAATTGTAGCCGTTGAACCAATATATTCGCCGGATCGTTCACCTGACCTTATACCATTATATTTATATTCTGTATATGTCAATAACAAACGCAGGAGGCAAGTTAATATACTTGTAATGTACAATTAGAAGCTGTTGCCTGATGAGCGAATTAAAAACAACGTCTCATGTCATTTTGCTATTTTTATTAATAATTATGATACATGAAGCAGTACATTGACTTAATCGTTCACCTGACCTTAAGCCACTAGTTTATTTTCTACATATCTCACGAAAGGGCATAAGAAACGTTTCAAAAAATAAGTTAACAATTAGAAAATATTTCCTGTTGGGAGAATTGAAAAACAACTTCCATATATCATTTTGTCCCTTGGGTATCAAGTTCATCATCTGGTAGTTTAATGTATTTTATGTATTACAACCTTTTACGGCCCGCTGTCAAACCACACACGCTGCTTTGTTACCTGCCCAGTAAAGACAAATTAAGCCCAGGATTTAGTAACAATCTATTAATCTGAGAAACATTAAAAGCAGGTGTCAATCACATTAGAAAGATCAACTTTTATTGAAGAGGAAGAAAGCGAGAATGGTAGACTGTAAGCTATCATTAAATCCATGGCGTAGGCCGTCCAGGCGTTGTGGAACCCATGAGAACACACCTGTGTAGTCCGCCCACCCCACGAATAAGAGCTCCATGCCATATCTGTCGGAGAAAACTGATCAAAAACGGAATGCTTTTGTACGAGATGTGTCCGCGTGGGTGGACGATATTGTGTTTTCTTGTAAGTGCCATGGACCATGCGTGAGAAGTTCCTCCGCGGATTATTAATCGAGCCGGGGTTTTATTGGGTTAGATCATTTTTTAATGCACTACAAGGATAACTGCTTAGCTAAAAGGTGTCTGATGAAGTATTGCCAGAAAATTATCACTTTTTATCGGACGTGGGTTCTTTTAGTTTTACATACTTTTTTCAAACGAGTGGGTTAATTTGCGACCCTGGAACTCTTGAAATTTACATTCTCACAGCAACCTGTGCTTTATCACTTAAAAGCAAATATTGTTCCAGCTGGCTTTGATAAAATGAGCCAATTTGAGCCCACCGCTGCGCGATGGGGTCCCATTTAAGCAATTCCCAAACAGTGCATATGTACTCTTAATAATCTGGAATTATATGTTTGGACTTATACCAGATCTAACCGCAAATATTGATGTTTCCCAACAGGGTTTGTCTTAAACAGTATTCTAATCATTGAGCAAGTAATCCTGTTGACATTTGTAAAATTGTTTGCTAAACCCTTGTGAAACCTTGTATAATTTAATAAAAAGCACATACGACATCCGGTGAGTTTTTTGATGCGAAAATCGACATTCCATTAGTCCTGAGACGCCCCACATATTTTTATAAACCGCAACATTGTTTCAAAGCCGCAGGATTGATCGAGTTTCAAATGCATTTGGTTCACACTCAGAGTATTACAAGTGTCCGCTCTTGTGCAACTAGCAAACTTGATTTTGGGTTGTAAATTGATAAGTTGATATTTTAAATGAGACCAAGAAAATTATTGCTTATAAAGACCTTTTTATTATGTATATTGCTCGCAATAAATTTGTTAAAGGATACATTTGTAAACAAGTTGTGTATTTTAATTTGACACCTGTAGCAGTAAACCGTTTTATGAATGAAAACAACATACTTTTGTATATCACGTCCAAATTATCTCAATAATTTGCCCAGAATTTTTCCATACACATTTGAGAAATCGATATATGTATGTGTAAAATTTCAAATAGTAGTTGTCCAGGAAGAGAACCATTTAAAACACAGTAGCGTGTTCTTAAGAAAAGAGTTCTTATAAGGGATTTCTGTAATATAAATAATAATTCAGTTGATTAATATGAATTAAAAACTAAAATTCAAAAAATAATCAGAACCTGGAAGTTGGAAGTAAATACTTACAGAGAAAACCTTATCCGTTCTTATAAAAGCATTTCACGCTTATCCATGTGTGGTAACTGCCGCAACTTGAGATTTTCTCCATTTATAGTATTTCTTTCTATTACACCATTATCATACACGTTTTCTGTTTCTGGCAATGGCATTTGCCCTCTTAAGTGGAACGCTGTTCCATGTAAGTGAGTAAATAGGAGACACATTAAGAGAGTGGTATATTTATGCTTTATTGTTAAAGGCAATCATAAAATAAATCTACTTGGTAATATGAATTTAAAGTTATTATTTTTTTTAGTAAAATCAATTTTAAACTTCAGGTTTCAAGTTCAACGTCGAAATGGCATGTCTGAAATTGAGATATCAGTGTCATAATTGAGATTTAGAAATTAAGTCGAAACCTGCAGTTTACAGTCGAGAATTCCACTTTTTTAAATTGACATCCTTGGCTAGAGCTGACAAAATTATTGATTAAACATTTTAAGTTTACACCTCGTGTTGGTTTTTAATCTTAAGTTTGGAAACGAAATTTGGAGTTTAAACTACATACCTCACATTTGTTATCTGTGTTTGAATTCCAATTAGTATTTGAAGTCCAAATTTCATTTCAAGAATTGCATCTCTAAATTCAACTCAAAACCTTGTGATTGCCATGAAGCTCTTGTGTTTAAACTTAATATGTTCGGTTTAAACTCGAATACTTGCATTTGAAGTTGAAATCTTGAGTTTGGAGCAGAAATGTTGCGTTTGCAATTGAGCTTTTCCGTCGCAATTTTGAGTTTAAACTGGAAATCTCGTGTTTGATGTGAAAATCGTGTGATTTCAATCGAAATTTTGATTTACACCATCTCGAAATTTAAATCAAAGCTCGCATGTTTTAACATAATATATCTGGTTTAAACTCGAATTCTTGCATTTTAAGTTGAAATTATGAGTTTCAAGCATTCGCAGTTAATATTTTGCATTGAAATTTTGAGTGAAAACTATAAATCTTGATGAAATTTTGATTTATAACATCTCGAAATTAACCTAAATATCTTAAGATTGCCGTCCAGCTTGCGTGTTTTAAGTTAATATATCTAATCTAAACTCGAATTCTTGCATTTTAAGTTGAAATCTTGAGTTTGAAGCAGAAATTTTGCGTTCACAATCGAGAATTTGCGTCGAAGTTTTGAGTTTAAACTGGAAATCTCAAGTTTGATGTGGAAAAGGTGTGTTTAAAATTGAAATTTTGATTTATAACATCTCGAAATTAAACTCAAAGTGCTAAGATAGCCGTCCAGCCTGCGTGTTTTAAATTAATATATCTAATCTAAACTCGAATTCTTGCATTTTAAGTTGAAATCTTGAGTTTGAAGCTGAAATTTTGCGTTCGCAATCGAGTTTTGCGTCGAAGTTTTGAGTTTAAACTGGAAATCGCGAGCTTGATGTGGAAATCATGTATTTTCAATTGAAATTTTGATCTATAACATTTCGAAATTAAACTCAAGGTGTTAAGCTTGCATATTTTAAGTTAATATATCTAATTTAAACTCGCATTCTTCCTTGCATTCATTTTAAGTTGAAATTATGAGTTTGAAGCAGAAACACGGCCTTTGCAATCAATATTTTGCGTTGAAATTTTGAGTTTAAACTGAAAATCTTAAGATTGATGTCGAAATCGTGCGTTTTCAATTGAAATTGTTATTAAAAAGAGCATAATTTTCAAGTTGAAATTGGAATTCCCAAATTTGTAGCCAAAATTTTGAGTTTACAATAAAATGCTATTCTTGTATATTGCAGTAGAGACCTTGTATTTCAAGTTGATATTTTCTACTTATATTGTATTCAAAATTTTAAGTTTGAAATTGGTGGCTCACGTTCTGTTGTGAAATCTTTAATTTTAAGTTAAAACACCTACTTACAATTCAATACATGTTAAAAATCGAACAACTAAATATAAAAAAAAATTGACTTTCAAACCGTAATCTGAGGTTGGTAGCGAAAATTTTTAGTTTAAAGTAGAAATCTCAAGTTGGTAAATGAGATTATGATTTTGAGTTTAAGAGAGGCTTGTTGGTTTTGTTCACACTTGATCATTAAGTTGCTTAAGCTCAAGTTTTCGATTTTATGTTTTAAGTTGGAAACTAAATATCGAAGTCTCTTATTTTAATTTTCCATCCCCTGTTGAAGTAGACCCCTCGCGTTTTAAATTTAACTTTAAGTTTATAGTCGAAATCTACATTTTAATTCGAAAATTCAATTTAAAATTGTAGCTTTTTACACACAACATATTGCCTTTTAAGTTGTGTTTTCCGAATTTAATTCTAAGTTTGAAGTCGAAATGCTGAAAGAAAGTTAAATTCGTGGATGAAACTAGTAAACGAATAATTCAAAATTATCTAGTAGCTTCGCGTATTCATATAAATATTTAAATTAGATTCCCTCCACCTTTAACAGACCACTTAGCAGTTTCTTATACCTAGTAAAACATAAACAAAATAATTTTAGTAATAAAGCTTGAAATAATATAAATGGTCATTTAATCAATAACTTAAACTGCATTTATTCTCAAGCCATAATCATTTTATAAGCTCATGCAAGGAAGAATTAGCTATTTGTTGATATTTTTCATGTGCCGCACCCTCTGAATGTTTGAAATGTGAAAATGATTACAGTATATACCGTGCCCGATTAAAAAATACACGATTATAATCAGACTATTTATGCAAAGAGCTTGATTTGACAACTTCGTTTTACTTAAAAACGTGTTAAGATAACAGCAAGAGTGAGTTTTTTATCATTCTGCTAATAATATGATTCTTAACGTCAGACACAGGTTCGCCGAACCACTTTTACTTTTGGATATGTATAATGCAAACCTGATTGCTTGCGAATGAATATGCTAAATCGTTTTCCAGCATTGTATCCTCAGGGTGTTATTTTAACAAATACTTTTAATTTCAGATGATGAAACACGTGCAGCTTTCTCCTTACAGGAGCAGGGCTGACACCGTGTCCTTAAGTTCCACCACGTCCTACGGAAGTTTGAGCCCAGAACCACTCGGCAGCAGGTCATCCAGTTATTCATCTCTTAGCGAGTCCAACCCACAGGTTAGTTTTTCATTTATCATACTTTTTTAATGTTACAACCTAGAATTGTACCACCTAAAAATGAAACTTAACATCGTGATTTACCGTGAGGTGTACAGCATTGCCTTGCTAAGATCTTTGCAAAGTTGTAACTGAACTAGCTGAACCCGTGGGCTACCTCTACGCTTTGATTGCGGCCGTTTGTAAAGATCAGTAAATAAGCTGTGTTAAATATATGTTCTGAAATATGCAAGTACAGGGGCGTCGTCAGATTTTGGCCACGGAAATTCTCTCAGAAGGGAAAGGCTGCCAGTTCAACAATTTTATATATTATTAAAAATATAACTATATTTTGTTTTATATTAGAAAAATTGTAGTGAGGGGAGTAGAAATTCATTATATTAATAACATGTTCTTTAGGAATAAAGGCTTAAAAAGATTATACAATGAAATAATAATTCATTTTAAACTTTATTTCGAAATTCTACAAGTCGAAATCTTGGATTACAGTCAAGCGGGCTTGTAGACCATTTATTAATATTAAATTGTCGAGCAGAAAATATAAGCGTATACATTCTTAAATGTCAGTTCAACCCTAAAAAATTAATAAAGTTTGTAATATTAAAAATTACCCCATTTGTAGATGTTACAGTCCTGTTTGATAGGAATACCTTGTTCTATTAGCAATACCCTCTGTAAGATAAGTAATATAACCTACAATTATAGTTGATTGTGTGGTTTATACTGTTTTTTCGGAGCTTATTGGATCTTGCATTTGGTTATGTTTTTGAGGTCAGAATATTGTCTGGAATTTCGATTCATAACACTAAATTTTTCTGTCGAAAGCTTCTTCAATATACATCGGTATAAAACGATACAGGATAGACAACAACTAAGGGCCACGTAGTATCAAAGGACTATGACGTTTCACAATCCAACGCCATAGTCCTTTGATACTAGGTGACCCTTAGTTGTTGCCTTTCCTGTATCGTTTACACATCGTATATAGCAAATAATATACTAATAATGTGTGCTGTATACGATGTACCTGCGTTTTTAAACATTTCTTATTAAGAAATTTTAACTTTAACCACGAAACTACGTAGAAGATAAAATTCTCAGATCTTTCCATTTCACATCTATTATATTGTTTCTGCTAAAATATCTTTCACTGTGATTCGTTTGAGCCTTTGTATGTAAAAATATCAATGTATACGCAGTAAAAATATACTGTTCAATCAACTAGGATATCCCTCGTTATGTTGTTGTGTAAATTTAAAAAAGGTTGAAATTTTTGTTATGCCGTATTTAGGATCACGTTATTAAATCCTATACGAAGATACCAGTAAATTTTTCTTTGTCAATAGACGCTCCTATGAACAGTTGTTTTTAATTTAATATTTCAAAATGAAGTTTAATAAAGAAGCACTTTATTGTTAATTATTTGACTATCAATTAAATAAATATTATTAACAAATAAATAAGTCAAATTTGAACCTATGGATTTTGTAAATACCCACTAAGTGCAAGCTAATCACAAATATTGTTTCATTTTGGAGCAAACTACCGAGTTGCCCAAGCATTTTGCCACGAAGACTGCTGTCGTTATGCGAGCGTTCAAATAATGCAGCGATACAGTATAAACCCGAATTTCTTCTTCAGAACGATAGCAATACAAACTATTTTGGGTTTTATGATATAGACGGGTTCAGATCTCGCTATCTGTTAGCCCGGTGATTGACGAACGAAAAGGTTGAGATAGGTTTTTTACTATGGCCTTATTTAAACTTATTGTAGTTTAAGTATGGTCCTAGAAAAATCGTAGAAACTTCAATATTAATTAATTTATAGTAGAGTTTACGCAGGAAGTTTTCATCTTCTTTATCATTTTTTAATATGGTGCATTTGAATATAATTATATTTAGAAAGCAATTAATTTTAATTTGTGACTTTGGCTAAGGTGTGTAGGAGTGCCTAGTTTGAGGCATAGGAAAATAGTTAATCTATGGCAATACCATAAGGTGAACTTATTGAACCGCGTGCTGGTTTATTATTATTGCTTTTATACGACCCTGATAAAGTAATTAACAATTAATTTATGTAAAAAATTGAATTGGAAATTTTCTTGTTCTATCAATGGTTTTTTTATTATGGTGTTTTTGAAAGTAATTGTATGTAAAAAGCAACCATTTTAAAATGATAATTCAGCCTTAGGTGTGTCAAAGCGTCTAGCTCAAGGCTGTGATGAGCTATTTTTGTTAGTCCAAGGTAATGGTTAGCTTCTCAGGGGATGCTGTAGTTTATATTGAATACGGTTCTGGCAATATTAGATTTAATTCATATAAAACAGTAGTATATCTAATTAACCTTTCCTACAAAAGCGTTCTAGTTGGAGCGGATGTCGATTACCATTCGGGTCTTAATGTCGATCTCAGAATCGAGAGGAAGCTGCAGAAATAAAATGCGGTTTTTCGTGTTAGTCGGGTACAATTTCATAGAATTTAAGGCCGGAGTTCGACCTTACAAGGCAGCCTATTTCCACGGGAACTGAACTCAGATTCCCACGCATTTACGCATTGCTTCTCAGCAGGTTCGTGATTGTTCGTTTAACCAAAGGAAGCTACCTGTTACTTGAATACCTAGCGGTCTTCCTCTCATTTATTGTTAATTTTTTTTGTTTCCGAATTCGAACCGTCTTTACGAATTTCTTTTTGAAGCCGTCATTAACGGTGCTCCTTGCAGTAGTGTGACTGCGAGATTATCTTTTTGTGATTGTTTTGTCGTAGAAACTCTAGTCCGGGTAATTTGCGAGTAATTCTCATATTACTCATTTCAATTGTCTGTAATATAAGCAGCGCTTTTGAAACTGAACTGAAATCACTGCCTGTAACAAACTAGAAAATGTACAGCCTTGGGTACTTGCAGTAAGTTGTAAGTAAGTTGGTATTGTTTATGACTCAGTTCGCGGTAATTTTGTTATTTACGTCCTGTACTAAGGTAAGACCTGTGGAATTTTATTGTGTCATAAGTAATTAAAAGTCAGTATTGACGCTAATTTCCATTGTAAATGGAAATAGTAAAAAGTTTGTTTGGTTTACAGTTTTTGTATTGTTTCATGTCTGCAGAATTTGTAACCGCGAATGCTTGGCATGCACGTGTTATACAGGGTGTACCACATCAATCGTAGGTTTCGCTAAGAATTTGTTCTTGGTATACGATATAATAGCAATACTCCGCGAATTGGGTTCTTTAATTAATTTTAAATTGATTTACACTAAGTTAATTACGTCCTAATGACGGTAATCGTTAACAGTTGTGAATTGCCGCATTTGAAAGCATCTGGGAAGACAGCAACTTTGTTTTTGCTGGTATGTGATGTCAGCTAAAGCAAGATGATTCTTTGTTTTATTTTACATTTTACGTTATTACCACTCTAATATGAATACCAGATCAAATCCACAATAATTATTTAAATATATTAGGAGAACTATTTTAGTAGAATTTAAAAAATGGACAAAGATACAAGCAGTGGTCAACACTGAAAACTTTTAGTTTAAAAAAATATAAAAACTTTCCAAAAATTATTTGACCTCATTGGAATAGCTAAAAATTATTTTTGATAGTGCATATGCATATTACAATCTGAACAAAAAATTTCTCTAATACATATTTTAAATAAGCGACATATTAAGCTGATTCGTCTTAGCAGAATCATCCTGTATATTAATAAACTTTCTTCGTTTTCTTCTTTATTCAATGTAACGTAGCAGTAGTGCAGCTTGTGATTGTCTTGTCTGCATTTTTACGTTCTGTTATCCACTTTTCTCTATATTGTTACGTTTGTTCCATATATTCTCTATTACAATTTTTACTAGGTAATTTGTATATTACTTTTGCTTATATTTCTTCATAGCTTTCTTATTTTAAATCAGTGTTTGGAAATTTGAAACTACTAGTTTGCTTTATTTTACCCATTGACAGAGTTTCTGTTATCTTTAGTAATCTGTAGGGGAATGAAAACACAACTTGGATGATAGGACAGTACCAAAAGGTTCATCTCGGTTTTTCCCTTTCTTAGGTTTTAGGTATTAGTGGTAGCTAGTAAATTGGTTCCCATATACACATGTAAAATATATACATACTTTCAAGTAATTAATAGCTACATACGTATGCTCTTAGATAACTTATGCAGGCCTATAAATGGGCCTTTTTTGTAAAAAAACGTTGTCTTTTTTCTAACAGACTATCTAATTTTGTTGTAAATTATATGGATTTTAAAACATGCTTTTTGAAATATAGGAGTAATTTACTGAAATCGTATTTAAATATGTATTTTCAAAATAAGACACACATTTAATACAACAATTTATATGGCTGTTCAAGAGGGAAACGGAAACTGGAAAATTCTAAAAAAGTTCTTATACACACCGTAAACTATTCTTCTTCGTCTGTGTTATTACATTCCTAGTACATATGTATCAATTTATTATTTTGTCTGGTTGACAAAATGTTCACGCGGTATAACAACCCCCTAAAACAGTTTGAAGACCTCTCGTTTGTAGCATATGTAACTTATTGGTGCCATTATGAAAAATAGAAAAAAATTATGTATTTAGTTTTATTTACTCAATTTTCATTTATTATGTGAAATATTTTGTACAGGAAACGATATTTTATACTTTTAAATCAAACTGATACGAAATATACTATGGTTTTTGGAATCATTTACATAAACCCATAAAAGCGTTAATGTACTAGTGGTGGTAAATTTAAACCGTTTATTGTTGGATATAATAATATATTTTTTTCTATGTTTTAAGTTGTAGAACAATATTTTGTGGTAATAAAAAGCGAGACATTTCGAGTTTCCACATAGTAGGTATTTTATCTATTTACATTATGCCTTTTCCGATCGTTACAACAACGGAATTCCTCAATACTGAAATTATTACTTGGGAAATTACAGCACATTTATGATTTCTTTCTCTATTTCTACGATGATTGACGTTGACGTGCATTAAAAATTAATTTTGTATTATAGTATTGTAATAAATCTGATGAAGAAATGAAGTTTTTAATTTGAAATTTATATATCTACCACAATTTCGTTTTTCAATATATCATAAACAGATCTTCTATGATCGTTTCAACGACAAATGTTCTTTGATACTTACAGCGTCGAGCATAGGTCGTTATATGTTTGATAAATACACAAATGTTTATTTACACTGTGTAAAAAGTAATTAACGGATAAATTCTGTAAATCCTTTAAGGTTTGTGATAGAAAAAACATCTAAAAGCGGTCTAGCTATTTAAATTACAGCGCATATGAAGAAGTAATTTTTATATTTTTTCATCACCTTTTGAAGAAGTTCGAATCAATATTGTTTTTAAGTGACAACCTATATTTTTTTAATTTTTATTTCGGTAGAGTTTTTTTCTATTTTCAACGGTATAAGATTTTGAATAGGTTACATAAGAAAAAACTCGAGAAAAGCGACATTAAAGTTCAAATAGTAAGCATGGATGAAATTAACAATATTCCTAGTTAGCGGGGTTTTAGGGACGCCGATGGGGCAGAGCGAATACGCGCTGTGAGTCGAAGTCACAGTAATATGCGGTTCGATCGGCCGCGTGATGAAACTCCGGATGAGGTGATAACAGTATTTCACTTTAGGGTGCATGAATGGTTAGTATGTAAGGGAGGCCCACAACCCCCTGAAGTAATGTGAAAGCGATTCGGGGGGGGGGGTAGTATGAATGAATGACAAAAAAGTTAGAGGAGTTTAAATTAAACAAACATTGTTTTGACGTTGACAAGCGAAGAAATTGTAAACATTGCAATAAAATAAGAATTATTGTTAATTTCATTCATGCTAACTATTTGTACTTTAAGTTTTTTTTATATAACCTAATCAAAATTTTATACCGTTGAAAACAGATTAAAAACTCTACCGAAATAAAAATTAACAAATAGAGGTTTCCATTAAACAAAATATTGAAGAATTTGAAAAAATTTGAATTATTTCAAAGTTAATAAAGAAAAGTTTCGTTATAAATATATAAAATATCGTGTACATTATTGTGTTTGCAAAACCTCCTTGTAAATTAAGTTTTTGTTACTTCGAAAAGTTCCAAAATCGTTTCCATTTTCGATATTTCCTTACGTTTTACGGCTGTATAAATACTGTATGTACTTACTCTTCTGCAATACGTATGGTCTTACCCTTACGCATATTAGCAGTGTGTAACTAGTGTTGCGTATCTGTAGAATTTTTTTGGTCATTCTCATTTAATAATATTATAAGTAGCAAACCTTTCAAGTATTTACAAATTATTTTAAAATATTTATCCCCTGGTACACTATACAGCGAAAGCACGAAGTAGTTCCTTCCAGCATGTTTTTTTTAACATTGCCAATTGCTTAATATTCAATTTAGTCAAGTTTTTCTGTTTGTCAATTTATTGAATCTTTTCTGATAGCGTACCAAAATTCGAAAAAGATCCTTTTTTAGTCAGTATTAAATCAGTGGTCTCATAAGTTCTACTCGTATTTTTATTTCCTAAATTTACAAATTCTTCGCTGATTCTTTTCAGTTTATCTAAACATCCTGTGCGAATGCATTTGCAGAATTTTAACTACCATATACGACAAGCCATACCTTAGCAACACATTATGGCCGCTTCTCCAAATAATATATACATACTCTTTTTATTGTTACAACAGTAAACTTTGCAAATTGCACACAAAACATCTCGGCTTGTATATTCACACATCTTTATATGTAAAGGAAGACTTGTCTTGAATATTAAATAATATGCAGTTTTGCATGTGTGGGATTTAAAACGAATATTAAAATCCCCAAGAATACTATTTTGATTTATTCTGCTTGAGACTTCATTGGGCTTTCTTTGAGGTGCTCATGTTTTTTCTTAAATTTTTATTTAACCTTACGGAAACATTTCTATTGCCCGGCACCAGATAACAAGATCAATGCCACATGGTTATAGGACGTAAATCTCCCTTTCTAATTTCCGGTTGCTTCAGAATCCGTAGTAAAACACATTTAATGACGCCCGTGTAAGGAATGTGTGTAGGAATTAGAAATTATGTTCATTAGAAATTGTGCGATTTGTGTGTTAATTGAGCCTTTGTTTGGTGCCCTCTGTGAGCCACAAACAAGGCGAAATTATCAATATTTCAAGCCTTAACGATCGTGTACTTTTCGCAATTACGCGATTGTTTATTGTTAAGCGGACGCGTATACTTTTAACAGAAATTAATTGCGCCTTTGGCTCAAAACCTTTGGCGCTAATTATGCTATCTCCGGTGAAAGTGATAAATTGGCGTGAAATATCGAGCACATGTAAACCTACTTGCGCAATTGATATTTGAAATATCCTCTTTCCTCTAAATAGCTGTGTTTACAAATAGGGAACAACGACTAATTAGGGCAGTTTGTCTTTTAAAATCACTTTCCCATAGTTTGCACCAAAGGTCGTCGCCTTTCACTTTTTTGGAGCACAACACAATTGCTCAAAAAGAAATAATCACAGGTTTCATCTTCAACGCTTTGTCACCTACCGTAAAGCACAACCTTTTTCTACTTGCGATTAAAGCTACCTTTTTCTCTCTTTGTCCCATAAACTCCGACTGCGACAGAAAGAAACGTCGCACAAAGCGTGTCTAAAGCGTAAGTGTGGGATAGCGCGTTGTTCAGAGAAGAGATCTTGAATGTTAAAAAGTAAGCTGGTTCCCAGCGGATATTCTCATGGTGTCGCATAGCATCTGGTTGCCGATATGTCCCTTTTGCTTCGTTTCTTCGCTTCTCCTTGTTTTCGTCATTAGCTTAGCGATTATCCGACTGCGCAATTAGCGGCTTCTTCGACGAATACAAATTTTGACGTGTGATTCCAGCAAATGGAAACTGCAGGAGACAAGATGAATTAAAGTATGCTGTCATGGTCTGTTATTAATGAGCAACTACCGGTATTCGCGAATGGGGAAGTGGTTTTACGGAATACAATCCAAAGGTACAGTGGAACGTTGTTTGATTCTGCGTATACATATTGAAATACACTGGTGGAAAACAATTAAGAGATTCACCATTTAGTTTTTACGATAGGAAAATTGCTTTAATCAGAAATTTCTTTTAATAGCAATACTCTTAAAAATAAGGGAAGCCCCATTTGCTGTTCTTTAAACGTAATAGATCTGAATAATTTCAAAAGTATGTGCGTCACAGTATTTTAAGATCTTATATGTTACATACCTTTAAATTTACATACATGAGCGCCAGAAACTATTTACACAAATAAATAAATCGTTTCAGGTTTTTCAAATTATATACAGATATGACAGAGAAATTACCAAAAAATTTTTCCATTCGCAATTAACATACATACTTTACGAAAGAAATTCCGAAAACATGAATAATATATATTATAAATCAATCAAAACCGCTGGATGAGCGGTACATAAAACGAAAATATTTGGACAGATAATGTGAAACCTCTACCATAAGCCTAGCAATGCTTTTCAATTGATATATTTCAGTTTAATGTTTATGGAAAAACAAATATGAATATTGCACATTTAAATTACCTAGTACATAATGTTATCACTGATAACAATTGACATCCATTTTTTCACAAAGCAATGAATACCTTCTCAAATTCGAAAGGAAAAAGGAAAATCAGCATAGATTCATTCCCCACAAGGGGACAGGCCGCTATAGGGATTAGTCAACCCTCTCTTCAGCCAGTAATGGGAATGTAAGGATAGGAAAGACCAGGAATATTGGATAATGGAATCTCGTGGATGATACTGTCCCGGCATTTACCTGTATGACCCAGTAAAACCACGAAAAACCTGAGCCTGGACAGACGGCCCGGGCTTCGAACCCAAGACATCCCGGTTCCTCGGTTTCAAATTCAAATTCATCCTTCAGCACCAGCATTTCTGGTAATTGTTTTACTGACTCTATCAAGAAGGAACAGATGATAGGAATGACAATCGCCGAGTGGAGGTAGTATTTACCAAATATGTATCCGAAGTGACGTCTCTTATTTCCAATTAGGTACCCATTCTTTGATAGAACATAGTGCTTATATTACCACCATATCCACACGGCGCGGCGGTAACAAATTTTTATCACAATCAGTCAGGAGTGTGGTAAGCTGCCACTCTCCGGAATACCGTTCTGGTATTAAATTTAGAAGCAGAACTCAGTTCCGATTTAAAATTACCATACAACGAAGAAAATCAATATTTATTTTTCATAAAGCATCTACAACAAAACAAGAAGAAATTAAAATGAACCCAAAATGATTTCTCACTGTGCTCCTTATATGCACACTAACGGGTACGTCACAAGCTTGATGTGTATCGTTTTTTTTTTCAAGGATCCCACCCTATCCCATAAATTCCTTCCCACCTCCTGGCATGGGGTGGGCCTGACGTAATCCAGGAGTGACCCTCGAGTCAGCTCCATGTCAGATGATAATGAACTGAACCAATTACGTTGCAAGCCATTTTTTCTACTTTCATCCCTGAAATTAGTATATAAAAAAACGTGATTATTATACGCTGCAACTTTCAAAGAGTACCCAGAAATGTATAGGTATCATAAATATGTCGGCGGTTACACAATCAACCATTTAAAAACGGTTTTTGTGTTTCTGGAGGTCCATAACCGATTGTTTATGATAATTTTTAATTCGATATTTCATGTAATCAATGCTGATGTACAGGGTGATGCTAAATATGCGCGAAAAACTTTAACCACGTCTAGCTGAGGTTATTTAACCCCTAAATTAATTTTTTTAAGTTCGGTACCGTTACGGAGATATATTCACCAAATGTAAATAACTGTTTTGTTTCTTGTCCAATTTTGATAAATTACGTTGTTTTGGGGAGCTAACAGTCCAAGCCTAATTTCCAGTCAAGAAAAATGTACAGTTGTGTGTATAAAGTGTATAACATCTGACCCAGAATGAAAAATTTAGTGTAAAAATTCGAAAATTAGGTGTGTGTTTTTAAATTGGCATTTCTATTCGATACTATGTTAAATAACTCTTTAAATACTAAAGTTGCAAAAAAAACTTAGGTTAACGATTTCATTTTCAAGATATACCCTCATTTAAAACAATTAATCTAATTTTTTACTAATGGGTCCAATTTTATGCACTTTTCACACTCAATTGTACATTTTTCTCGACTGGAAATTAAGCTTAAACTGTTAGGTTTCCAAAACAAGGAAGTTTATCAAAAATGGAAAAGAAGGTGTCCCCAGTCGATGCCACCGTGCCATTAATGCCGCATTCATAATAATAAAAATAATAATAATTCGACGCAGACACATTTTCGATGTAACCTCCGCCGACTGACCACCTCCCGAATGATTGCCAGGGGAATAATGATAAGTCATGCCACACACATCATTCACTCATACAACTACTTACATTCACTGCGCTACTGTTTCCAACAACTACCCACAGAGACACACCAATCCTGTACAACAACCACAAAGGACCCAATGCTTGTTAACCACGTATAATACCAAACAGACAACACGTAACCATTTGGGTAAACACATATGATACCTCATGGAAAATAAACCATATATAATACCAAGTAGCTAATAAGCAACCATTCGGGTAAACACATATAACACTTCACAGGGTATAAAGGATAACCTTTTTTTGTCTCATTCAATCATACTACCGCCCACCCCCCGAAATACCGCTTTCGCATTACTTCAGGGGGGTGCGGGCGTCCCTTACACACTAAACATTCATGCAGCATGCACCCTAAACTTAACTAAGCGAAATGCGGTCGCCCTAGCTGAGATTTGAACGCCCCAGCCGATCGACCATATTTTGTTGTGACCTCGAGTGGTAACGCGCACTACTCCACCGAGGCCCCTCATTTTAAAGCATAACCTAGTTAGGGACGCCACCGCTTATATCAGCTGACACTGCCATTGAAGCCTCCCGTCATATATAATCACAGACGTGGTAACACCAAATTCGCACCCTGCCTCAGTTCAGACGATACTCGCATTGCGATCAGTGAGTAGGCTCGCAAACGTTATTAATTACGATTACGCCAAAGATATGCCCAGCTACCAACAACACTGCCCCACGTAGACTGCCGCCGCTGACCCCTCTCAATACTCCGCCGCGCAGCCGTTCCTTCAAACTTTTCTGATTCTTCCCAGCCGTTACAGAGCCGACAGAAATTACGTATATTTTAGCAAATATTTATCTGTTGAGCGCACATTCAAGTAATACCCACACCAGGCAAAAACCGTTGCCTAACAATATCAAACATTTTTCAGTGGAACGTAGGACAGTAAAAATAAAGATACGTAAAACAACAAACAGATATTATTTGGCAGCCATGTATGTCTATTAATATAAAATCATGATATTGCATTTCCAGCAAGACGATAACGTAATCAATAAAAACGCATAAATTGTAATTATTGAACATATCTGTGTTTACTTCCATAGAGTAGTTTGAAAAACAACTTATACTACCGTATATAATGAGATTATGATCGATAAGACTGGTATTATGCACAAATGTAGCTTGAAAGTTATTTTATAATAAGAAAAACAGAATATAGAAACAAAATTCTTCTCTCAGCGTACAGTCACGAAAGTAGAGAGGTGATGGTTATATGAATGTTCGTTATAGACATATCTGTTATACACATACGCTCTTTATAGAAATACTTCATGTAAAATTGGGTTTAATAATGTTTTCAATATATAATTAAATTAAGAAACTGTTGCAAATGTTTATTTTTGGGTGAATTTATTAAGATTTAGAGAAATGTTATGTTTTAAAAGTAAATAAAAGAGTTAAATGCAATTTTTGCTTACATAAGGCACTGCAACTATTTAAATAAAATTCAAAGAAGTGTAAAATCAAGTCCGTGTTTTGAACTGCCAATTGGTTTAATTATATCAGGCTCCGTTACATCCACGTATTCAGAAAACCACTCAGCAAATTAATATACTAATTTACATTCCTAATTGAGTGTAAAACGCAGATTTATACTTATTATGATAAGCGGATGCTGCAAGTTGTAATTACGATGTTAATTGCATAAATACCAGTGTCTGGTGTGTTTGTACTTTTTTGAACGGTGTCGATAGGTCATCCGTCTTGGCAACAAAAATTAATTTAGAGGTCATTATCACGGCGAGATTTGCGCTAACTGTATCGAATGTGTAATTCCAACCTTATGGTAAAATTCGACTACTTATGATTTTCGGAGGTGATAAATTAGCGCATCCTGTACAACCATAACCCACATTTAAAATGTGGAACTTTCGCATACAAAAGCACAAAGGAATTGCTTTACTTACCCATACCTAGTTGCATCCATTTTGAAAGGAAATAGCACATTAAACCGGAACGACCGAAACTGGGGTGGGAATATTTAAATAATAGAGGATGAGCCAGATTTATTGTACATCTCTTTGAAAATAATTAACTTCTGTTTGAAATATACATGATAAAATTACCAACTCATATGGTATAATTTTTTAAACCATACAGTCTCGAATGGCAAGTATTTTAATTGTTGCTATACTTACTGTAATGACTAGTATTTTTTTAAAAACAAATTCTAAAAGCTTAAATTAATTTTGGTTAATATAATTAATAAACTAACGTGTTTATTAATTATAAACTTATTTTCCAAGTATAACTTTTGTTGTACTAGTTGTACACAATTTAATGAATTTGTTTATCAGTTGCAATTTTATAAATATACTGATATGTACATTGCATGTCGTAAATCAGTTGACACGTCAGTTGTTAAAGTCATTCCGTGTCAAGTAGAATTGACATATCAAACTCATAAATTTTTCGGCAATTCTATCTACTAAGATCTTTGAAAAATACCGAATTCGGCAAACTTCTTTACATTTTTTACACTGATGAAGAAGCAAAACAACTATTAAAATATGTATGTATTTTAGCATTAATTATATTAATTAGAAAATGTGCAATAAATTCAATTGATTATTAACCCGATTATATTATATTATAATTAAATTTGAACTGCCACATATTTTAAGTAAGTGATATTTATAACATTGATTGCTGTTTTAATGTTAGTAATTTTTATATTTTTAAATGGCTCTCATAAAATCTAAAAATAAATTCCAAGCAAGATTCCAAAGTAAATCAGAATGCGTTTAATGCTTTCGGAATCAGAAATTATAAATATCATCTTGTTCCAGAATAATCTAAACAAATAATTATATGAAAAATGTTAGTACTGGAATTAAAAACCTTTTACTTTAATAGAAAATGGATTTATTTTTTGTGTTTGTGGTTCAAGAAAGTAGTAATTGCAAGCATAACATAATCACATAATCACCGAAACATCAATTTTTAAACACTAAAAATGAGTGGGTATACTTATTTGTACGAGGGTTGCCTTTTATATTTCGGGATTAGAGAACAAAAACAAATATTTATCATCGAAAATGGCTTTATTGTTTTTCAAAATATTCTCCGTGAAGATCAATTCACGTTTGCATGCTTGTGAACCAATTTTCGAAGCACGTTTTCCACTCGGATTGAGGTATCTCCAAAACATGCCTTTTGAATGCATCAACCGCTGGTGTCTTCAGGTGTCGAAAAAATGTTGACCTCTCAATTTATTTTTGATGTTCGGGAATAAAAAGAAGTCATTGGGTGCCAAATCAGGACTATACGGCGGATGACTCATCAAATCGACGTTTTGAGTGCTCAAAAAATCACTTGTTCGAGCCGAGGTGTGAGAGCTCGCATTGTCGTGGTGGAGAATGATCCGTCTTCGGCGGTTGGTTTTCCTTATTTCTCCGAAGACTTGTGGGAAACAAATGGTTGTGTACCATTCAGAATTGACCGTTCTACGTTGCAGCAATGGTACCTACGATTGAGACATGTTCAGTTTTTCCGAAAAAACAGACGACCATTTGCTTCGAAGTGCTTCGAGCACGAACGACTTTTGTTGGGTTTGGCCCGCCTTGGAAGACCCATACAGTCGCCTGCTGTTTACTTTCGGGCTCTTACGCGTAGATACACGATTCGTCACCTATCACGATGTCAAATACATGTTTTGAAGCACCGCGATCGAATTTTTTGAGCATTTCTTGCGACCAATTGACACTAGCTTGTTTTTGAGCGATTGTCAAATTACGGGATCCAGCGCGAACAAATCTGCAAGCAGTATTGAATGCATGCTGGTCCCACTAATGTCCAAGGATACCTCAATCTTACGATAAGTCACATGACCATCTTGCAGTATCAGTTCACGCACCGCATCAATGTTTTTCGGAACAATAACCGATTTTGGACGACGTTCACGAAATTCGTCGTTGAGCGAACTACGGCCACGATTGAATTCGGTAAACAATCGATAAACACTGGTCCTTGATAATGCTTCATCGTCAAAAATCGAATTAAGTTCATCAATGCACTGTTGTTGAGTTAATCCACGTCGAAAGTTGTAAAAAATAATCACACGAAAATGTTCACGATTTAATTCCATCAATTTTTTGGCCGATATGAATTTTTCAAGTTCTGTAAACAACACAAATAGTGCTCGTATGTCAAAACGTTCTGAGTACGTATACCGTCAAAAATGTCAAACTTTACGATAGATACGTCAGTTGCCAGATGGCAGCACTAGGGTTGCCCAATGGCAGCACTAGGGTTGCCCAATCCAGAAATATTAGAGGTAAACCTCGTATTTTTCTATCGGTTTAGAAATATGGGAATGTTTTAAAAATCTAGGAACAAAATAAGATTAAAAAGAAACGTAATTTTCTGGCAACAATTATATTTATCGGAAAGTTTAAATTACAAATTTATAATTGAGTTTTCCCCAATTTTGCAAGTTCAAAATAAATAGTTTTTTTTTTACACATTTTTACTTCAAGGTTTACTTACCCAAGGGTTATTTTATGGAATTTTTGGAACTGCACAAGTATCAGCCGGGGAACTAGTGGCCTTAAATAGTGCGCTTCTAGAAGTGGCGCCAGTGCAAATAAGCTGTCAAAAATAAATGTCTAAAATTGTTTAACCAAATAAATCGACTTACTGAACATGTAAAACAAATTTTCAAATCATGTGTAACAAAAAATAAATGTTACATTTCAGAAATAAGTTAAATTATTGTTTTTAATCCGTTACTTATTTTGCGAAGTCTGGGCAAAACGTTGATTTTGACTTGGGTTCGATTCGCTTGTATTACTACGCAGGGTATAAAAAGCATGTGCTGCAACCCACCACTCATAATTCTCCAATTCTGGATTGGCAACTACGGGGTATTAATGCCAAAACCTTCAAATTTTACATTAAACGGTGCTTCCATCATATTGCTTAGGAAAGGCACGTGGCAGACAAGAACCCGGTGCTCAACAGTGGGCAAAAAGCTATCAATGAACGAATGAATTTATTAAATTATTCCTTATGACGGCGTTATTATAAGCTTATAAAAAAATAGTGCACTCCCCAACTGTAAAAAGCTTTACCTTGCTGATCTAACATTAGTTGTGTTTCGTTTGGTAATATTCAGAAAATATATTCGTCTAATTTCACATAATATATACACTTTAGATATCGCATAACTATTATGTTGCTATTTTTGACAGTGCTGTATTGGCTTATTCAAACAATAGTGCATTCCCCAGCTGGAGGAAGCTTTACTTTGCTGATCTAATATTAGTTTTATCTGGTTTTGTAATATTCAGGAAATGTTCGTCTAATTTCACATAATATATACACTTAAGGTATCGCACAAATATTACGTTGCTATTGTTAGCGGCGCCGTATTTAATGGCGCTATATTGGCTGCTATTATTAGCGTATTCAAAAAATAGTGCACTCTCCAACTGTAACAAACTTTACTTTGCTGACCTAATATTAGCTGTATCTCGTTTTGTAATATTCAGAAAATATTCGTCTACTTCACGTAATATATACAATTATGGCGCTATATTGAAAGTGCTATTATTAGCGTATTCAAAAAATAGTGCACTTCTCAACTGTAAGAAGCTTTACTTTCCTGACCTAATATTAGTTGTGTCTCGTGTTGTAATATTGAGAAAATATTCGTCATTTCACGTAATATATACACTTTAGATATTGCATAATTACTATGCTGCTAGTGTTGGCAGCGCCATATTTAATGGCCCTATATTGAAAGTGCTATTATTAGCGTATTAATAAAATAGTGCACTCCATAACTGTAAAAAGCTTTACTTTTCTGATCTAATATTAGTTGTATCCCGTTTTGTAATATTTTCAAAATATAGTCGTCTAATTTCACATAATATACACACTTTAGATATAATTACATATTATGTTGCTATTTTTGGCAGCACCATATTTAATAACGCTATTTTTGACGGAGCTATATTGGAAGTACTATTATTAACTTATTCAAGAAATAGTGCACTCCATAACTGTAAAAAGCTTTACTTTTCTGATCTAATATTAGTTGTATCTCGTTTTGTAATATTTTCAAAATATAGTCGTCTAATTTCACATAATATACACACTTTAGATATAATTACATATTATGTTGCTATTTTTGGCAGCACCATATTTAATTACGCTATTTTTGACGGAGCTATATTGGAAGTACTATTATTAACTTATTCAAGAAATAGTGCACTCCCCAACTGTAAATAGCTCTGCTTTGCTGATCTGATATTAGTTGTATCTCATTTTATAATATTTAGAAAATAATAGCCTAATTTCACATAATATATACTCTTTAGATATCGTATAATTACTATGTTGCTATTGTTGACAGTGTTATTATGAGCGTATATTCAAAAAAATAGTGCACTCCCCAACTGTAAAAAGCTTTTCTTTGCTGATCTAGTCTCTGTAGTGGTAATCAAATGTTGCTAACCTACATTTTAATAAGATATTTTTAATATCTAACGATTTTTATATATTGCTTCCTTTTGTTTAGTTTCTTACAAAACAGCATTAAATCTCCACTATATTAGGTATAATTACTACATGCTATTATTTCTATATTACAATCGTTATCTAAAAATCTTTATTTTAGAAGAGTTTTGCAAGCTTTGTCTAGGTTTTTTTTTGTGATATATTATAACTACTACTACATTTTAACTCCGTGGCACCTCATCGGTTATTCAATTACTATTTAATTAAGCAATAAGTTTAAAATAAATATGTATATAAAATAGATTCGCTTATATTCAAGTTTCGTTATGTTGTATATAGCATTGTATATTGCCGGTTGGCCATTCAGACTTTAGTGTATGTGTAAATACGAATTTATCTAAAGTGGGAATTGTATTTTTGAAACGAAGTTATAATTCAGGACAGGACCGAGTGCTGGCAGTGAAATGTTCTAATGTTACATTAATCACACTATGAACTGTAACGTATACAGTTGGCAACAATGCTGTGGATCCTACTATTATTAACAAGATAATAGTAAACGGTCGAAATATTCAGGAGATAATCGTTAAACTTCAAAAATAAATATTAGTTATAGTTGGTTGGGTAATATTCAGCAAATACTCGGCAAATCTCAGAAAACATATACACTTTGCGTATCCCATAAATTGTAGTAAGTAAAGTAAAGCTTGTATGGGAAATTATATGCGGGGATATCCGAAGGCTGGGTTCCACACCCGACTGCCACTTTAATCCTATTTAAGATAGTTAGCGCCGTGACGCACTAACCCAGGGGGACCGACGGTTTTAGGTACTCTCCAAGGTACCAGGATAGCAGTGTGTGAGCATAGGTTTTTGGTCACCCATCCAAGTGGCGACCGTGCGGATCGTTGCTTACCTTTGAATACTGTTCGAACATTAGTCACATTGTTTGTCATACTGCTTCTCATAAATTGTACTAACCTTTTTTGTAATCATGGATAGATTCGTTATATCTTGCGACATTTAAATGATAAGGAATATTACAGAAATATTACTTGCATGTCTCGTGCTGCCAAGGTTATACGAAAGTTTGTTCCTGTGAAATTCACGAGTGAAATTGCCTACTGACAACAGATTTAAAATCAACAAACAGCAGACAAAATTAAATCTCATCTGGTATTCACTATGACTGTTGAACGAAAAAATTGTATTTTAAGTTGACAGTTTATATTTTGATGGTGTTTGTTTATAATATTTTACTTTATTATCCGTACGTTGTAATGCCAACATGACAACACTTTACCTGTTAAAAAAGGTAATTTTCGTGTCTCAGTTCTGATCGGTTAGCTTCTTCTGGAAAAAAATTGGAGTAGAATATTTCAGACTAAAAAATATTTTCTTCTATTCGTAAATCTGGGTGGAAAAATTGACTAAAGTTTTAACCAAAACTACAGTGATATAATTAACAACGGCAAGATCTAAAATGTTCAAGTGCATACGGAACTCTTTGAGAGCGGCACGAAATTGTTAGAGCTATGCGTTAAAACGGCGCCTGTTTTACGCAAAAACCGGTAATCGGATTCCCATACACTTTGAAATACTAAATAACCTTCATTAAAACATTAATGGTTATCATTTTATGTTTAAATTTTTTTCTTCTCATAATTATTACAAGATATTTATTTAACGGTCTAGAATATAGAAGGTGTAGAGAAAATGGTTTGCCAATGTTGTCAAATTACTGGTTTATAATTGTGAGAAATCTTCTTGACTATTTTCTACTATAAAATCGATCCTGTTTCTCCATGGTAGTATTTTGCGGCAAAGTGTACAGGGTCCAGCAAAAAAGTACAGAATCGTGCTCTTTTCCACGAAAAAATAGATACTGTAAAAAGTGTATTTCATTTACTACTGTTTTTATATGTTTGAGAAGTTATGTAACCTCAAATATTTTTAAATAGAATGGCATTCTTTTTGTCCCTATAAATAGAGAATTTTGGCAATATACAATATATACTGGGTGACCACGAAAAGAGATAACAGCATGTATCTTTTTGCCCATTAATGTATTCATAATTAATTCTTTTTGAGTTGTCTATGAAACCAAAAATATCAACATTAGGCGTTTTTTCATTAATATTTAAAACCTTTTTTGTGGTAAGAAGGCTATAAAAAATTAAGAAAGGAGAACTTTTCAGATGTTAAAGATTAATAAGATTATCACAAAAACGGAGGCAGTTGTATTTAAAAATAATAAGTGGACGCGACTGCCTCCCTGGACTTTCCCATACTGGAAACTGTTCATATCATCTTTATTCAACAGTAGAGTTATTTTCCTCAAAACGGTTGTTCAAGTGCTATCCTAAAACCTTGCCTCGTAACGAACAGACTTACCCTTAATTTCCTTTTAATATGCAACCAGGCATACTTCATTCTCTACTATATACGTCGCGCGGTCTAACTAGTACCGATCGCTGTTGCTACCGAGGTAAAATTTTCTTAAGTCCCTGGAAATTATATTTTGTAGGGCATAAAAAATCGATTTTTTTATTTTCGCGAAAAAAGATTCTTTGACGCAAACAAATAACAACCGTTAGAATAAAAAAAATATTTTTCTAAAAAAGAGGGGGGAGGGGGCCGGTGCGCTTACATAAATCCACGAGTGTAATATTTCTTTGCATATTCATATGCTCCATTACGCACTGAGCGATTCAGTGAAAACCCCAGCTTCCTATCTTTTTTCGTTTATTAATTAAAGGAGTTTGAAGTTTCAAACTTCCAAGCTTCGTAGAGGGCGCCACAGGAAAATTACGGAGTTCTTCAAAAAACATATCGATAGCCCTTGCGAGGTCTATCGACATATGAAATTTAAAAAAATTCCTTGGAGCAGTTTTTGAGAAATAATTTTTTTTAAATTTCCAAAATTTTGAAAATTCGTAATTTAGGCCCCTTATAATTTTTCAAAAAACTTTTTATATCACCTCATTTTACCCTTCCTATACTATTCAGAAAATAAAAATCATTTGAATCGATTCATCCGTTTTCGAGTAATTGGGCGTTAAACTCAAAAATTTCAAAAAATCATAGCGCCCTTCAGTTTAAAGCTAGCGAGTTCGGCAAAAAACTAACAGATTTGCCTTATGACCCTCTATCGTTATCCGTGATAAAAGTTTCAAAATTGTAATCACGAAAAAAGTGATACCAAAAAAACATGCGTAACTTCCGCTTCGTGTTGTCGGATTTTTTTTTGAAAAGCTTTAGTTTTTCGATGAATTTTCGATACACCCCCGCCATTCCAAAGCGCATCAAAATCGGAGCAAATACTTTCGGCCTGTAGAGCGCACATACGTACTACGTACAATACGTACTACGTACTACCCACCCAACAGACAACGATTTTATTAAAAACCACTTTTTTGGTGTCCTAGAGACCCAAACGGATATATCCGTTAAAAT
>JABXWE010029308.1:0-11524 GCA_014611495.1 Limonius californicus | reverse complement strand
ATTCCAGAACTAGGTTAGCAATAGTGCTAGATAAAGGTTGTCCCATGACTACTCCAAATTTTTGTTTGAAAATTTGATCATTGTAAGAAAAATACGTTGACTGTCAAATATATTTTACTGCTTGAATAAATTCATTTTGAGGTATTGAAGTAAATTTTTCGATCATACTGTATCAATAAATTTTTTTTTTACTTAAAAAATTATCCGAAAAATAAGAAAATAAAAAAAATAGAAGTCGGATTTTGAAAATGTATAAACCAAAGTCGGCTTAAACGATTTTGTTTAAATTTTTCTCATCGATAGTGGCCCAGTGACCAAAACTCCGACTTGGGTTGTGGTCGGCGTTTTGGACGAGGCTCGTACTTGCCTTATAGGACATTTCGCCGAATGACCAAAACGCCGACTCGGTTTGCGGTCGGCGTTTTGGGCAAGGCGCATAGGTGCGTTTGTGGACACTTTGCCGAATGGCCAAAACGCCGAATCGATGTGCAGTCGGCGTTTTGGGCCAAATACAAATTTAGATTCGCATTCGGCTCCGACGCAATGTTCACGAACGATGTGACGTCGTTCAGCGCCGTTCGGCGTTTTGGACACGAGTCGGTGTTTTGGTCATCAACACCATTCGGCGTTTTGGACATGGTCGGCGGAATGGGAGTCGGCGTTTTGGGCGAAATATCGAGTCGGCGTTTTGGGCATTCGGCTTTTTGTCCCGGACCCGTTGTACCTAACACATGCGTAAAGTGCCCTTACCGCGCCGTCGTGCGGTAAAGTATCACTTTCCGCACTTGTTAGGTAAATAACTATTCCTATAAATCATTCGTAGTAGTACAGAAAGAAATCCACTGACCTTAATACAACCGCAATATCCATCCTTTAAATATCTGTCGTTTTTTATAGTATTTCTATTAAGTAATTTAATCAAATAGTCAATTGTAGCATTACAGTCCTTATCTCTAATTCGAGTGTCTTCCCTTTTTCTTTTTTTTCTTTGTTAAAACTGCTATGTTGACATTTAAAAACCTTCCGATATATGTATCTTTGGGCTGATGGATATGTATAACGCACAATCCAGTTGGTGTTTGTTTTATGACTGAAATCTGCCAACCAATTATTGCACCAAGCGCTGTTATCTTTATTATCTGCCTGTTTGAAACGAAGTACTGCAATAAAACTATTGTCGTGTAGCTCTAAATATTCTATTAATAATGAATCACTACACATATTAACCAATACCTCCTTATAGTCCATTTTTATTGAGTTTAAATTAATTCACTTTTTCATTTGTATTCCACGTGTTTGTGCAACAAATAAATAATCTCAAAATACGTAACCAAACTTTCCGATCAGGTGTTTTCAACAAGTGTGGCGTCTGATCGCAGTATAAATTTCCCGAGACACGCGCGCCTTTTATTTAGAGTCATTATATACTGTGTTTCAGATCGTTATAATAAAGTCGTGCTCTGAATCATGGTACATATTATCTTTTGAAATTACGCCTAACGTAAAGCCATAGTATACTGCGATCGGGACTACAACTGCTCTGAATAATAGTACATTATGCCTTTACGCGGCCGGGACACTGTGAAAACCCATTATTATAAGGATGCCCAAAAATGCCTTCAGTTGTATGTTATCGAGATGCAAATCGACACCATTTTGATCTGCATATAAATTTGATTCCGCTACAATTTTATCAAAACATGTTGCAAACAACAATAGAAAGATGCTCAATGGCGAGGAAATATCAATAGGAACTTTTGGTCCAAATGGTTGTGTAAACTGTAATGAGTTGTAAGTTGTTGGGTCACTGTGAACTTTAGAAAAGTTGTAGCTGTCATCTACATGCGCGTTACTGACCTCTTCAGTGCTTTCCTCCGTCGGTGCTTTCATCAAGTAGATTTCTTCTTACTTGAACAGGTGATCTGGGACATAATCTTCATCTTCGATGGAATCATCACTATCGAAGTCAACATTCTGACCGTTGTTGTCTTCCTCTTCTACTTCCGTAACAGTAGAAGCTTTCGCAGCACATTTTCTTCGTGAGGACACTTTGATCTTAGAACTGGCAGATTTTGAACTAGTTTTAGTATCTTCGGCATTGCTGTTCCCTCCCTATATCTGAATCTACAGCTTGTTCATCAGTTATATCGTCGAATATTCTGTTTACAGCATCGTTATCCAAATTTTCCCACTCCTCAAAAGTATAGCGGTTTTTCATCATTCTCCACAAGAAGATTAAATTTCAAATTACTTTTCTAATAATGTTTATTGATGGTAATAGTAAATGCAAAAATAAAGCTGAAACGTTATGCAGAAAACCAAGTAGAAGTATTTTTTTCCAAAACGAAAATTTGTAGTCAACACCAAACAGCAGCGTCCGCTACGCCACTGCTACATGGCATGCTTCTTTGAAATATGAGAAATAACTCGTGAGCCGTAGGGTTTCTAGATTAATATGCTATGAAATTTAGTTTCAGGATACCCTAGGTTTACAAAACATGTATAATTTACTTTTAACAATAAATAGCTTTGCAATAATTAACCTCCAAAGTTATGCATATTTTGTTCAAATTTAGGTTTGAATTATCATTACTATGAAAATGATATAAATTCCAACATAACCCTTTAGATAATATCGAAAAAATAAAGTATACTTACTTGCAAGGGATCATATGTTACAACAATACACCATAACACCATATAAACTCAGCAAACTCAATAAAAAAAGTATTTGTTGTAACAATCAAATTAACACTGCACCCAAGTGCATAACATCTGAAGAGTGGTCAGATATTTAACCATCTATTATATGGGCGCCGCTAAATCCCATCACGTGATTTTGCAATCTAAAAGTGGTTAGCTCATTAGCCACTAAACATCTACAGAACCTATACGTGTCAATACTTCGGATAAGTATAGAACGTAATATTCACCTTAAATGAAAGTGGTCAAATTTTTAGCCACCATGCCATAAAGCAAATGAAGCCATTCAATGCTTGAGCGCTATAGGGTTAAATTCCACTGTATTATATATATCTTATTAAGCGTTTTTTCATTTATATCTTATTAAGCGTTCTTTTGTTGCATATCTTATTAAGCGTGTCAAAAATTATGGAATAATAAATAGTTAACAAACTCACCTAATTGTTATCACAAGTCGCTCTGTTGGGCCTATTGGATTAAGATTAAAATTTGTCCAATATTTTAACAGCTTGTCATGTATGTTTCCTAAAATATAGTCGAATGTTGCAATTGTCATTCGCATATATTCATAAACTTTGGTAGAATCTTTACACACATCTTCGTACAAATGATGAAATTCACCTAGTCTCCTTCTCTTTTTGTTTATATAGTTTATACTGCACGATCTTTTATTAGTTTGCATAGTGAGGTACCATGTTTTCAACGAAGAACTCTCTAAAAACATATTCACTACCTTCTTCGACATATTTAGCTCGAGTAAAACCTCCTTGTAGTAAATATAATTTCCCTTTCCCCTACTCTGCTCTTTCCTCGACTCCTTGCTCGCCGCTCCACTATGTTTTCGGCCTTAGCCGTTGTGAACGCTTGCATAGAGAAACAAGAAACTATCTTTCTGCACTACACTTGCAACTGCGCAGCGAGTAAGTGAGATCATACTGTCTCGCTCCCACCCGCTGACGTCACGTTGGGAGCATGCTGGGAGCACGTTTTAGGAATTTAAGTCTTTCCAAGTAGCCTTGATCGTATATTTCTTTAATTAATGAAATTGACTGATTTTGACAAAATAATTAGAAATGAACGAGACAATAAAAACCATTACTGCAATTTTTTTATATTTATTTTATTCAGTAACAATTAAATATAAGTAAATAAGAGTACTAAAGTAACAAAATCAGTATAAAAATTAAATTAATTAACTTAAGGAAGGATCAATTATTTTAAAAATATGTACAACTAGGTATCTAAATCTAGAAATTACAATAACTTAAATTATATTTTTTTGCATTGGTAATTTTTGACATTTTTGTATTAAATTTCCGTTTGCAATTTATCAAAACTGATTTTTTTTATCAAGTTCCCTTAATCTAATGTAGGTCCCAGCACTAAACAATGAATAATTTCAATGGGAAATGTATCACCAAAATTACGTCGAGTAAGCAATACAGTCGGCTAACTTAACAAAAATCATATTTTCTTTTGAAAACGCAGAACCGTGAAATCTTTCAAACTCTGTGTTCACAACGCGGGATAATTTGACCATATCTTCACTCGGAAACATCAGATTATCCCTTGAAAAGTATTCGATCCAATCTGGAGTTTGTGATTCATTTAAAATGTGCATGTGTACACCTAAATTCAGATCTTTGTATTTTTCATTAAATCTGTACGCCACATAACCAGCTATATATTTCAGCCCCTCATTGGTAATTGTGTCGGTAAATGTCGACTTCTCCAAGCTCTGAAAGTTCCGAAGATGGCTCAAAAGCAGACATGTCCACTTCAGTAGTCTGGCACTCATTATGGTCATCAACATATTCAGGAATAATAAAACTGTAATTGTCAAAGGAGGAAAATTCTTTCTCTAGTTCGCTTTGAGTTGGTATATCATCAGCAACAGTTAACAAATTATGTAACATATTTTCTGTTAAACAAATGTCCTCAGTTGATTTTCTACCCACTATTGTTTCTAATGGTCGAACTAAACACAATTCATAACTTTTCTCGGCGTTTTTGTGCATGGAAAACACTGCCTTTGAGCGTTTACCCAAAATGTACCACCTCAATCTATATTTAATGTCAATAGGTGTTGGATGGTCATTAGTAGAACCCATAGCACGCACAAATGAGAAAAAAATTTCTAGAATATCCTGGTTGAGGCGATATGTTAGTATATATTTGGCATTATGCCTAGAGTGCAAATACTCATATAAACCCAACAGAGAATTATTACTCAATATGATACCCTTTTGAAAGGGTATCAGACCACTATGTTTGCCAACAGTCATTATGGAAACAAAGGTAGTTGTTTCCTTAATGAATATTACTTGCTTTTCGAGATCTACCCCAAAAGCGTTTGCACCGGGATGACTACCTTATTTTAAACTAGCATTAAAAATGTCGAACCACTTATTTATCAATTTAATAAACTTACTAGTTTCTTCCCAGTTCGTATAATTAAAAAAACCCTGCATTCCACACCACTTTAATGTTTTTGCAACCGTTTGATAGAAGTTGAGCAGCAGGCCTCACTTTTTGTCGTTCAGTCCCACGTACATTAAGATGGTAACTATTAATTTTGTGGGCAATCTTGAGGTCATCGGTTGAAGCAGATATAAATCTTTCCACGCAAGTGATTTTCACTTTTTTGTCGCCAATTATAAAACCTTGATCTAAGAAATGGTTTCTACATAGTTTTAGCATATGTTGGACATACGCGAAAACAAAATTTTTTTGATCCGTTTCTACAGGGTTAGCAAAGAAACAATTTTTGTCATGCCGAACATTCAATTTTCTCCGTAACCCAACATTTCCGGGTCCCATGTCGCTAGTAATTGACACTACTGTGTAATTCACATTGTGCAGTTCTGTAATCTGTTCGAGCAAAGTATGTTTCGTTATTTGGAAATCGAAATTATAAAAAATGGTCTGTTTCCACTGCGAGAACAAACCCCTAGCCATGATCACTTGACAGGACTTATGAGGGCCAAATACGCTTTGGCATTCTTTCTCAATGCTTACTTTATTTGGGACATATCTCATCAAAAGAGAAAGCTGTAATCCTTTCCATTACACTTAATGAACGCCCTTTTACCTTCATTAATTTAATTACATCCGTAAGAATCCCTGGTGTAACATTTAAATGTAAAGCCCATTTTCTTAAGTGCTTAAAGCTGCCTTAAATACCTACAGATTCGGAAATAGAGGATCTGGAAGGTGAAATTGGGTTTAGCGGCTAAGCAGTAATAATGTGTCGATACTATACCGCGTGGGGAGGCGGCAAGGTAATGCGCGTCCATTTCTACGTAGACCCCAGTCAATCTCGATCGTTTGCGGCGGTTGTATTGGCAATCTGTTTTATTTAGGTGAAGTAAAATATTGGCTTAATTTGGAATTAACAAAACAACTTGATATAATTTGTAGAATTATATCAAATCGTAATGTTTAATATAAGTTTATATTATTTATCACCAACTGGGGTAAAAGAAAACAAATGATTCTTAAATTAAATATTAAAAATAAAAATATATTCCTTTCAAATTAAAAAACCCTTTCCTGGTAAAAATAAAATATTCATAATAAATTAAAAATAACTAAAACGTAAATTTTTTACAAATAATAATAAATATTAATTTATGATGGGTTCGAATATTCCACCTTCTTGTGCCATACAATAGCCTAACCTGTCGTAGAAGTTCCGCCGAACTTCTTGCAGTGTCTCGGCAGTAATCCCCGTGGCAGCTGCAACGATTTTTTCTCGGAGTTCCTCTAAGGTTGTAGCCCTATCATGGCTATGTTTGTAAATGGTTTCCTTAAGGAAACCTCAACGAAAAAAAATCACAAGGCGTTAGATCGGGCGATCTTGGTGGCCACAATATCGACCCCATCCTGTCAATAATACGATCGGGGAATGTATTCTGAAGAAAGTCCATTGCCCTAACTGTACTAACGGCGGGACAACTATCATGTTGGAACCAAATTTCTTCGAAATTAACATCAAGTTCCCGAGCAGCAGGAATTACTTGATGTCGAAATAAATCCAAATATCTTTCGCCATTTAAATTACTATCGATAAAAAATGGTCTACTAATATTATCACCCAATATACCAGTCCAAACGTTAAGTTTTTGTGGATATTGGGTTCGGTTAGCTACATAAAGATGTTTATTTTCCCGAGACCAATACCGAGCGACGGAAGGATTGTGATATCCATGTAATGGAAAAGTACTCTCGCCAGAAAATAAAATATTTCTGATGAAGTGTTCATTTTTATGTGCCTTTTCCATCACGGTTTCACAAAATTCCATTCGGCGGATATTGTCCTCGGGAAATATTTCTAGGGCAGTTTCTAGTTTAAAACATAAGTATTTATTACGATGCAAAATATTTCGGACTGTTCGCTGGTTAATATTAACTTCGTTAGAAATTCGGCGAATCGAACAAGGTCCATTAATTTCAACAAATGAACAAACATTCACTCCTTTCTCTTCTCTCTCTTGAGACAAGTGAGGAACTGCATGTTCTTCATTTATTTTTTGGCATTTCCTGCAAAATCCAACAACACAACCGTATCTTTGGAAGGCCTTTACTATATTACTTATAGTTTGTATTGGCCGATTGCCGATTGCCAAATGCCACAATATAGTTATTTACATCCTTATGGAGGAAAGTGATAGTTTGCAGGCGAGGTGTGGCAATTGTGGTCGAGGCGAAGCCGAGACCACAACCACGCCGAGACTGCAAATCACTTTACTCCCGTAGTGTGTACAACATTTTTTCTACTGCCGCTACTTACCTCCTTATTTGCCTTGCAATGGTTGTTGACGGGGAACATAATATTTCTTTAGGAAGAAATTTGACGTTTGTCAATAAACAGCGCGGAGAACATGTAACCATGGAGATTGCTTAAATTTGTTTGGCAATTTATGAAACAGCGAATCAGATCGCGGAAAACATTTAGTGTCTAGACGGGGAAAGTAAAATAAGGCTTGCTTATTGGCTGAATTTAATCACTTTCCCGGCGAGGTCGGTTTTTTTGGCATTTTCCGACCTGTTAGACTCGTACTTGCAACTGGTTTTCCATTGCCGCAGTAGAAAAAATAAATTTACGGTGTCTTGAAGAGAATTCCCAGCAAAATGCCATTTTATTATGCGGACCTTTTCTTCGGTTGTATAAAAACAACATTGTATTATTAAAGTAATAAAACTAATATTAAATGAAGCGTTTGTTTTCTGAACGAATGTTACCCGAACGCAGTTGGATTTGTAATGATATAGAAACGTGAAGTGCACATGCACACGCACACATTACTACTGCTTAGCCGATAAACACAATTTCACCTTCCAGATCCTCTCTTTCCGAATCTGTATATCGACGGTGAAGTAGTAATACCTCGTAACTCTGCGAAACTTAATTTTACAGGGGGAACAAAAAACAGAATTGATGATAATTTCAAAGAGAAGTATCCATTTTCTTTGCAAAATAATTAAAACGGCACATTGCATACACTTCTTATCATTGAATTTTTTAAATAATAATGAAATTATATAAATTATTGTTGGATACGAGGTATTACTCTTATATATTTGGTTTCTGAGGTGGGTTGAGAGATATTGTTCATAATATATTTTATTTATTTACTTTAACTACAGCCAAAATAATAATACATTCTTTACATACATCATAAAGGAACAAAGTAAAATTTTTCTCATTGTAGCAAGTGTATACTGAAAATTGAAGTTTATTGTTTATTTTCAATCATAATGGGTGTTCCGTCAACGTACGAAGTTACTAAACTTTTTCTGAGTGAGATACCCGCTGTATTTTTACATTTTGCGTTTATTTAGTTGTTTATAATAAAAATGATACAAGCAGATCCTGCACCGCCGCGTCAGCGTCAGCTACTCCTTTGTTTCCATTTGCATAAAATAAATTTCCTAAACTTCAGCTCTTACTGATAATTGTTAGATATCAACATATACTTTAACATAAATAAATTGAGTAGATACTTACCTTTAGATTATCCAAAAAAACAATAAAGTGCACTACTAACACCCACTTCGTACCGTTACTTTTCAGTTATGAAAGAAAGGCAACGTTGTCTGACTACCTAGAGGGCGCCATAATCAAATCACATACGAAGTTGCTACAAATATTAAAATGTGTACTATGGGAATAGAACCTAATTGTGGCGTATTACACACAATTTTACAAAAAATAGATTATACTTTCATTTTCTTGGTCTACGTAAAAACAAAGAGAGGCATACTATACGTATAGTTATAGATACAAGAATTAGCATAAATTGTGGCATTTAACACTGCTATGTACTGAGAAAAATCAATTTAAAATTGTGACAACGGGTGTAAGTTGCCACAATTTGGAAAGTTGCCACGGTTCAGGTGTATTCACACACAAGTTGCCACAAATATAGTGCTACCTACACACACACACACAAATCACGCACATCCCAACCATTAGTCATCCTAGACAAGGCAAATCACATAAAGAAGGATGCAATTTTACTTCAAACCACGTTTTTTCATACTTACACTTTACCTATTTCAACCAAATTTCACACACACATGACCCATATAGGCAACCACCCACACACCAAATTGCAACACCTAACTAGCCAGTAACACTCTCAAAATCGCATTTGGTTGCAGAACCCGCTTACCTATTCTACTAATTTTAGCAAATAAATGGCGAATATTTCATCGGCCTATAGATGTTGACATCGATTTTGCTGATAGCATTATCAAATCTGCCTGTGTACTACATAATTTTGTAAGAACAAGGGATGGAGCGCGTGAAGAATCATCTCGTGACAGAAATATTTCACAAAATCATAGTATGGAAAGTTTACAACCTCATACACGCAATAAAGGAAATCCCAGGGCACTTACAGTCAGAGATATTTTATTAAGACTTACCTTTATAGGACAACAAGCTCAAAAAAAAGGTCAGAAAAATATCAAAAATGTTGATGTAATACAAAATAAATGGCTATTAAAACAAGGAGGAGAAGTTTTGTAGCTTTTATTGGCACTTTATTCTTAATTATTATATTTTACGTTTCTACAATATTACTGAACAAATATATGCCTCTTAAAATACTAGGAGAAGCCAAAATACACTGTATATTATCAGAAGTGATTATTGTTATATCAGGAATCTGAGGAAATACAAAAACCTTTTTTTGTCTATTATAACATCGCATGCGTTTGAAAGTGTTATCTATAATTTATTTATAATTTTTACAACAAATAATCGATTTTTTTCTTTTTTTGTACCAACATCATACAAAAATTGTGCAATTAGAAAACTGTCTTTTAGCAAAAGTAGGTTCTGGATTTTTTCACAATTTTCCCTGACTTCATTCTCGACACATTCTTCATTGTTTTCATCATCGTCGCTCTCATCTATAATTTCGTCTACATCAAACTGATCCATGTTTTCATCTTCTGATTCACTTTCTTCTCCAATAACTCCTTCTTCCAAGCATATTATATCTTCTGCAGAATCAGACTGCGTTGGTTGTACATTACATTCGCTTTACGCTTTTTTTTACAATTTGCAAATTTTACATTTTCTACTTCTGCCCCAAGTCAATCGGCTGCAATAACAGACTGTCCTGCGTCTACATTAAATAGCGCACTACACTGTAAATTTGACCTTGAAACAAATGAGAGAAAAGTTCTACTCTAGTGCTATCTTTGTCAGCTGGTAATGCCAACATAAAAGTACTGAAGTCACAATATATAGGAATTTTTGTACTGTTAATTTGGTAATAAAACAAAAATAACCTTGTTTCTAGTTTATTGTTTTGTGTATTTGGTTGAGTTTGCACGTGGTTTTAGTTGTTTTCGGAAGCCGCAGTTTATATTATTTTATGTAAGTATTTTACAAATTTATTGTTGAATGATAACGTGTACATGTACTTCTTTATTTTCAGATATTTAGAGCAAGATGCCTAAATGCAGCTACTTGGATTGCAAAAGTACAACCAAATCAAAAAGTTTTAAAAATCTGCGGTACCATCCATTTCCAAAACCCAAGACAAAACCAATCAAATGTATGTTGTGGTTAGAATTATGTGGAAATAAAAAACTGACAATGGAGAATATCACAAAAAACACCTATATTTGTGAAAACCATTTCGATGTTGGAAAATGTAACCCAATAGCACACCAAGTCCGAGAAAATTTTGAAATCGGTGCAGAACAAGAATGTGGAGACAGTGTTCAAGACCAGGACGTCGTAATTACTTTGGAAAATTCTGTTCAGAGTAACCAGACGACCGACCATAATTATGTGAAGATTTTAAAAGCAAAAACTAGTGTGAATCAGACTACACAAACAGTTCCTCGAAATTTATTTGCTGGTAATCGTAACATCAAAGAAAATGCACTTTACCAAAATAACAATTTACTGTTTGACTCATTATCAACAAAAAGGTATTTTAAATATTTTACCAGTTTAACGGTGCCGCAGTTTGAAGCATTATTTACATTTTTGGACCCAACTGTAATGCCAAAATTAAAGTATTCTACCAAAAAAGGAACACCTAAGAAATTAAAAGCTATAAAACTACTTAGTGATGAAGACAAACTGTGTTTAACTTTAATATGGATGAAAAGAGGATACACGTTAAAAGAATTATCAATTTTTTATAAAATTAGTGTAGCCTATGTTTCAATCATTTCTCACACATGGGTGCAGTTTTTATATTTACAGTGTTGTTGTTTAAGAAGTGACCTATTCAAAGGATCTCACAATATGCCAAGGAATGAAATGCCTTCCTGTTTCCGAACATTCAAA
>JABXWE010029307.1:0-10362 GCA_014611495.1 Limonius californicus | reverse complement strand
ATTCTTAATTATTTTAAGATAATTACCTTTTAAGTATTTTAATTCTTGTTTAGTAGTTAATTCTTGTATCATAACGTCTTTATTTTCCTCTGATATTTCAGTACCTTTCCCGTGTGATATTTCAACACCTTTCTCACTAATTTTATGAACCATCTAAACTATTTTCATCAAATTCTTTATCCATTTTCATATCAAGTTCTCTCTAATTTCATATCATTTTCATTCAATTTCTGCCCTTTTCCTTATCATTTCCATCAAATTTCCCTATCATATTCCTATTATATTCACCAAGCTTTCCTATCATATTCCTATCATATTTATAAACCTTTCGTATCATATTATTATCCTCTTTACCTATCATATTCTTTTCATATTTCATACCAACGTTTTCCTCCTTATTCCCCTTATCCTTGTCAAACTTCTCATCTAATTTCTGCTCCATTTCCTTCGTAAGTGTGGCTTCTATCAGTTTATTATTTAACTCAATTCTATTTATGTTTTCCCTCATCTCCTTATTATTATTGTCCAATTTCTGTTCAATCCTAGCATTCATCGTACTCATCGCACTCATTTCTTCCCTGATCTTATCCCTCATTGCTTTCATCTCTTCCTTCAAATTTTTACACATCTCGTTGTTATTCGCACGCATTTCTTCTTTTATTTCCTTCATGCGTGCTTCATTGTTATAGTCCATCCTCTCAAGCCACTTCATCATCTTCTCCATAGAAAGCTCCAACTTTTCGGATGCTTTCTTACTGGTGGCATCTTCTTCTACCTCCCTCTCTTCTTCAAATAACACCTGCTCCTTTTCCACACCTATTCCACTTATCTCTCTCTCCTTTTCATCTGCTACATCCCTCTCCTTCTGTTTCTCTTCCAACATTCTCTTCTCCTTCTTCATTCTCTTTTTACCTTCCCTAGTCTTCACAGTTTCTTCGGACCTTTCCATATTTTTTTGCGAACAAAACCAATTCCAACCCCTTTACTAACAAATTCTGCTTAAGATACAAGCTGTGAGCCCTTACGTTGTCTATACAATTTAGTTCAGTTATTTATTATAATTATGTTACTCCGTTTCATTCAATTGATTGAATCGTTTATGAATTCACACATTGACTGTACCTATCCAACCCCACGTTCGTGCGCTAAAAACTTGGCGTGTTTTTTCTTTAAATAATAATAATTTAGAGCCTCACATTGGGCGCCAAAAAGTTGCTATGTTCGGCGATTCAAAAAGTTGCCCCACATTGAAAGTGTCAAAAAGTTGCTGTGTCATTATATGCCACATACTAATTACCATTTGGAAATTTCGATTATAACTGTCTTATGTAATTAAAAACCATAGCACAATATTAACGTGAACTAGATCAAAACATGAAACTAGCATCACAGGGTATATGAGAAATGTCTCCTCTCGTGGCTTCTATTCGAATACACAAAACTCTAACAGCACCAACCTTTTTACTGAAGATGGGCACCCTAAATGTCCCTGGGTAGCTACTCCTCAAGCGCCAAGACTGCATTAATTTCATTCCAGGTTGGTTCCGCTTATTGTAGACAACAGGCTCTTGCTTATGCTCAACCATTTCCATAGCGTCGATTAAAACTCACATTTTATCTGATTATGTTCTATTCTCTTTTTAAATTATTACATTTCTTTTATCATATTTCAAATTAACAATTCCAAAAAAGTAAAACCAAAGCCCCCAAAACATAAACAAATACAAAAGTTATCCTCAATTTCCCTTGACTACCAATAGAATTCAAAATTATGACAGATGGGAAAATTCCCATACTGTCAAGTCCCATTTTTCTTAAATTTTGTTAATTTACACAACAGAACTTTTAGATGGTACTTTTGCTGAATTAACATTTAGGCTCCCCCATTATAATATCACAGCAATATATACATATATTTAGATTTAGCCACTGCTAACTTGCCACCCTTGATTAATAAGGCTTTAAAATGCAAAAAGTGATACACATAACTTATAACAGTTTGCTGTTATCTGTATTTATAATGGTTGCAATAAGCGAGTGAAATAAATATCTTCACTTTTCATTAAGCTAGAATTTTCTTTTATAAGCTATCTGAATTATAATGTGTATTATGAAATATTCATTAAACAACCAGAAGAATGGATCCTAAAACCCATACAAATAAGACATAGACCTCTTCGCTTAATTTTCTACTTTTGAAGAATATGCAATTACATTTAATAGGACATGCAGGCGCACAATAAATCTCAATATCCTAGAAGAGTTTACTTTCTCACTGAAATCCTTATACCGCGTTTTTCGAATCAAAACTTTGTTCATAAATACAATACGTTGACAGTTTTAAAAGAAATCATAGTTATTTTGAGTTCGCTTTTCCTGTTGATTCTTGCTACATAGTACGCCTGTAAATTAAATTTATTACGTATAAAATGTACATTTCGGAAGTTTTTTAAATATTAGTGATTTGCTAACCGCCCGCTTTGTTTAATTTGTATATCTATTAAATTCGCTTCTTCTTAAATGCCAGAAGTTAACATTTAAATTTTGGATGAGTAGGGAGGAAAGGATCGAATTACGGCGAATGTGCGTTTCGTACGCTACATGTTTATAAAAATAGTTCAGTGTCCGTGATTTCCATTACAAAGTGAAAATGAAACGGGAGGGGTAGGCAACAGTTTGGCGGCCAGCGGATATTGAAGTCGGAAGGTCGAGCCGATGCGGAAATTCTCCTTGCGGAAAATGGAAAATATGTGTAATACATAAGTAGAAGAACGATAAAATACACAGATTCTAATTCTTTGTAGAGTAAGCTTTTTAACAAAAACTGAATATAAAAGTAACTTTCGTCTGTTTTCTAGACAACTTTGGGTTTTGGCTTCTGATTTGTTCGCTGAATGGAAAGTTTGGCGCTGGCGTTATTCATGGTCAGATTTATTGACCGCTCACAGGCGAGCTTTTATTCACACACGAGCGAATTTTGCATTCCGCGAATATTTATTTGTAGTAAAATTCTTTGATGACATGGTGGGAGGTTTCGATATCCCGCTATTTCGCACTGAAATGAGACTTCAGAACCCCGCAGTTACGTTCCACAACGCCGGTGCAATAAAGTCGCATCGCGGTATATTGGAATATTAGAATATATTATATCTCATATATTCAGGAACCTACAGAGAGGCCTAATGAATTTACGCAGCATTCTCTATTATAGTTTCTCGCATAGAAGTGCTAAAATACCATTCTTACTCATCCGCCTTTACATTGCGTATTATTATTTCTAGCGTATGTAATCCATTAGGATTATATTACAGAATATAAAGTGCTTTTTATATTATCCAACATTAAAAAGAAATATGAAATAGTATCAAATCGTGTTAGCATTAAAAGGAAAATATTATATTATTCAAAAAAATACGTTGATGAATGAGCAAAGGCTTATGATATTATTTCATTTTCCAAGTGAACGCACACTGCTTTGGCCTTAATGATTTATCAAAAAAATTTCGATATTTATGCTTTCCATATCACTGAACGCTTCATTTATCAACCCGTTCCTTTTCTTTAGACTGTTTGGTGAAAGCAAAAATTATAAAAGTTGCTGATTCATAGTGTTAATCAGCCCATACAAAACTGCTTAGCTGTTATTTTAATTATACGATCTTGTGTCCACTTCTTAATAGGATTATGGCGTTACATTTTGCTTTTATTAAACAAATATTTGCGTTTCTCCTTCCGAGAGATGAAAATGTGGAACAGGCAAAATTAATTAACTATTCCATAATGTGTTTAGATACAAAAATGTGTAGAGCGCATCAAAATAGTATTAGTTTCTACTTGCGAATACTACCTGTCATCGCATATCAATAAAGTAACGGAGTGGACACGGATGCGTTTGTATCGTACTCAGATATTGGCTGATCTCTTTGTATTCTCAAGACATACGCCATGAGCTCTATACTCGCTCTTATCGAGTTGTCAGGCGTAGCCACTTTAAATCTACCTTTGAAGTCTCCATTTAAAGTATTTTGACATGGACGAAAGCAGTTAAAACTCAAACGATTTTCTTTCCTTCAATTCCGTGTTTAGGGGCTTCTAAACTATTTTTTAATAATTTAGAGTAAAACGTTCACGAATAATATTATGCATAAATAAATGAAAGTATTCACTTCATTATTATGTATTTATTACTGAATGTTTATTCTATTGTGATGTTTTTCCAATCTACTTTTACTTTCCCATACCTTATAGGTATAGGGTAAGTATTGAAATCATGAAAATTTTCGAAATCGAGATTTTAACGGATATATCCGTTTTGGGTCTCTAGGAACCCAAAAAAGTGGTTTTTAAAAAATGTCTGTCTGTGGGTGGGTACGTACGTATGTACGTATGTGACGCTCCTACAGCCGAAAGTATTGCTCCGATTTTGATGCGCTTTGGAATGTGGGGGTGTATCGAAAATTCATCGAAAAAATAAGCTTTTCAAAAAAATCCGAAACCGGAAGCGGAAGTTACGCATGTTTTTTTGGTATCACTTTTTTCGTGATTACAATTTAAACTGAAGGGCGCTATGATTTTTTGAAATTTTGAGTTTAACGCCCAATTACTCGAAAACGGATGAATCGATTCAAATGATTTTTATTTTCTGAATAGTATATGAAGGGTAAAATGAGGTGATATAAAAAGTTTTTTTGAAAAATTATAAGGGGCCTAAATTACGAATTTTCAAAATTTTGGAAATTTTCAAAAAATTATTTCTCAAAAACTGCTCCAAGGAATTTTTTTAAACTTCATATGTCGATAGACCTCGCAAGGGGCTATCGATATGTTTTTTGAAGAACTCCGTAATTTTCCTGTGGCGCCCTCTACGAAGCTTGGAAGTTTGAAACTTCAAACTCCTTTAATTAATAAACGAAAAAAGATAGGAAGCTGGGGTTTTCACTGAATCGCTCAGTACGTAATGGAGCATATGAATATGCAAAGAAATATTACACTCGTGGATATATGTAAGCGCACCGGCCCCCTCCCCCCTCTTTTTTAGAAAATATATTTTTTTTATTCTAACGGTTGTTATTTGTTTGCGTCAAAGAATCTTTTTTCCGCGAAAATAAAAAAAATCGATTTTTTATGCCCTACAAAATATAATTTCCAGGGACTTAGAAAATTTTACCTCGGTAGCAACAGCGATCGGTACTAGTTAGACCGCGCGACGTATATAGTAGAGAATGAAGTATGCCTGGTTGCATATTAAAAGGAAATTAAGGGGCACCGCAGATATTTGGCGGGACTTCTTACAAACCTTGTAAGTCTGTTCGTTACGAGGCAAGGTTTTAGGATAGCACTTGAACAACCGTTTTGAGGAAAATAACTCTACTGTTGAATAAAGATGATATGAACAGTTTCCAGTATGGGAAAGTCCAGGGAGGCAGTCGCGTCCACTTATTTTTTTTTAACTTGCAATGCGAATTTGGGCTTAAACTAAGGTAGTAGGTTTCTCTCTTAAGAAAACGTAATCATGGTCGTAGAGAATAGTGGTAAAGTTAAGCCCTGTCCATGTGAATATGACGAGTGTAAGAATGCAAACTTATCTAAAAAATGAAAATTGTAGCCGTCCTTTCATTGGTGATCGGTCACTAGCGCGCGCGGTTATATTTTCTTACCTGGCTAATGAAAGGTCCCATAATCCCTACTGGACACTAGGGCGCCGTCGTGAGATTAATCTTATCTAGTATCTTAATGAGATTGCAAATTCGTCTTTTACCTGTGAAATGCTTTTCCCTGAAATGTTATTGATAATAAGCGCATGCGACGTTGGTAATATGATTGAATTGTACAGAAATAGCAATATTTCTGGCTTAAATTTTGTTAAAAGTGTAAGATATAATTATTATAACAAATAAAGATATGTATGTATATACAGGGAATTTTTCTTTTTAGTATACATTGCCTAAGTATACTTTTAAAAGAAACGCGTCAATTTCGCCTATTGTGTAGGCAACCAACTATACAGACAACTCAAACATGGTGTGACCAAAGCAATCAAATTAATTCATGATTAAAAAATAAAATTAATCTTTATTTAGTGTCTTCTTGCGTTTTTTATACATCCATGTACAGTAAAGACGAAAGTAAGTAATGTAGTAGGTGGAATAAAATAAGAAATGTTTGAAAATACGTTCAGTATTTTCACAGTCAAATTGTCTTTTGTTAGTTTTTCGTTTTTCTACAGAAACTACCTAGCAAATTGTGGGAAATAACCCAGCCAGTTAATGTCTATGTTACTCGAGACAGATTTTCCTTCTTCGCCCCGTCGAATATTATTCATTAAACGTCTTGGAAATTTTTGAGCCATCATACTTTTGCAAATGGCCGTCCCATATACTAACTGCGTTTTTCCAGTTACCTGTAGCATATGTGTATATGACAGGTATGAAAAACCCTAATCGCTTGTGCCGTTTGATCCTGTTTTTTATTGATTTGGAAACATTTTTGTGTATGTTTGTTTTCTATTATTTTTGTCATCTTCTATAGTTCATATACGTGAGATAATAAACTACTCAAAAATGAATAGGGATATTGCAATGTCAGACACTTAAAGGCAACACCAATTCCATTTATAATAAAAAACTAACAAAACAACAAAGTGTAAGGTCTTTTCAATAATGAATATGAAAATTACAACAAAGGTACGTTTAAAGAAGAAATTTAACAATATTAAAATGAAAATCGTTATTGTCTCCTTTCACTTAACTTAAATTTATTAAATTGTAATACCGCGTTGCACCTCCTCTGGCAGCAATAACTGCTCTGCAATTTGCTGGCATACTCTCAATGCAATTATCAATATATTCTCGTTGAATGTGATGCCACAGTACCGGCAATACAGCCCCCAGCTGTTGCACAGTAGTAGGACTTGGATCATGAACATCCATCTGTCTCTGCAAAATATCTCACGCATGTTCGATGGGGTTGAAATCTGCAGATAGCTGAAAAAAAGCAAGATGGTTTATTTCCTCATCTAGAAGCATCTCTAGAACAACCAACAACCGTTCAGAACATGGTCCATAATGATCTCTTGGGCACAACGCTGGCCTGTGAGTGTACCATTAAAGATTTGGAGGTCAATACGCCACCGTAAAGATATTCCAGCCCCTACCATAGGACCACCATCACCAAAGGTAACCACTGGTTGGGTATGCTGAGGTAAGGTACGATTTCCGGAACTACGATATACTCTTTGACGCCGGCTATTATTGCTGAGACAGTATCTGACCTCGTCCGAAAACAGTATATCATCTCACGATGTCGCTTCTTGAAGCTTACGTCTTGACTATTCCTTCCGGTGTCTTTGTTAAGCCACAGTTCTTGCAGGACATCTCAGGGGGCGGTATGAGGTAAGTCCTACTTCACACAAGCTATTTCTCACAATTTGGTCGGAGACTCGATTTCCTGTGGCATCTGGAGCACTTACTGTAAATGTCGAGCAGTTGAAATGGGGTGCGTTCTTGTAATAATTACCAAATGTCGATCCTCCAAGGCGCGAAGGGGCACGTGATATTATGCGTTGCGTGGTTCCGAATATTTCAGCAATTTCGACCTGGCGATCTCCGCTTTGGTGCATAGCAACGGCTAAATTTCGTTGTTTTATTGTTAAATGGTTTCTCTGCATTGTTGTTTATTATTAAGAACACAAATGTAACACACGAATAAAAAACAATAAATAAAAGAGATACAATTGCAACTGAATTCGATTGTTTTCTGTTTTTTAACATCAACATTGTCGCTTGCTCTAATTATCAATAATAGACGAGCATTAGCCGCCAAATACGAACATATAAGCTATACCGCGTGGCCACGAAAGTATTGCCTACGGAATAACTCGGTTGTTACGAAACCTAAACGTTTGAAATTTTGGTGAGGCATAATAAACCCTACAGCTAGCAGTTGACATAAATGACACACAAATACCACTTCCAGTCTAACCGGAAGTTATACCAACTTTCTTATTTTAAATGGCAACATAAAGCTTTTATAAGGTTATAATATTAAGGTTTAAATTCTCTATCTAATGATGTATTACAACTTAATATTTGTTTGGACAGTAACTTGAAAATCAGGTTTTTTTAATTCTCTTAGTTTGCCATGGAACGATAATGGGGGCGAACAATCGAAAAGTAGGCTATGGAATAGTTACAATACTTATAAAGAGTTATTAGTAATGTGCAACAGTATTCCCAGTACTACGTGACATAAAAAAATAATAATATTAAAAACCCAAAATATTAAACACCCTGTAATTTGAAAATGTTAAATAGAAACCATATCATTTCTTCGCATTTTACGGTAGACGCTTTATTTAACATTACATTCCTGTTGATACATTATACATTTTCAACACTATACTATTTACTATACTAGACTTATTTTTACAAAACAACAATTTAATATGAAAAAATTACAAATCGTTCATAACGTAAAATTTAAACAGCAAAATGTCAGATAATATATTCGAAATGCATACCCTCAGTTTGTATGCATTTGTTAGCGCGGATAATATTTTCTTGTGACACATTTCTTAACATTTCAGGCGTAATTTGTTGAAAAGCTAACCTTATTCTGTTTTCTAAATCCTGAAGTGTTGTAGGTTGTCTAGCGTAAACTTTGTTCTTCAGAAACCCCCATAAGAAAAAATCACAGGGTGTGAGGTCGGGCGATCTTGGTGGCCACCTGACTGGACCATGAGTCGTAATGACATTCTCTCCGAATCGATTTTGAAGATAATTCCTAACATTTCCTGCGTTGTGTGGAGGGGCGCCATCTTGATGAAAATACATCCGATTCCTAATTTCGGGAGGCAGGTTTTCAATTAAGTGCGAAATTTCATTTCTAAGAAAATTTAGGTAGCGTTCTCCAGTTAATCGACCTTGGAAAAGAATTGGTCCAACAATGTGAGTTCCCACTATTCCCGCCCAGACATTGACACCAAATCTCTCCTGATAACCGCCTTGTCTAAAAAGGTGGTTATTTTCCCGGGCCCAGTATCTCGTGTTGTTCCGATTAAATAAACCATTATTGGTAAATCTGGACTCATCAGTAAACAAAATGAATGATTGAAATTGGTGGTCAAAGGTATGCTGATCAATGAGCCAGTTGCAATATTCTAATCGGCGATCTCCATCATTGTCGTATAAATGTTGATGCAATTGGTATTTGAAAGATTTAAAACCATGTTTTTTCAAAATTTTTCTAGCTGATTCTTTGCTAATTCCTAGTTCTAATTCTATTTGTCTAATAGATACATTTTTATCGTATTCTACTAGAGCTAACACGTTAATTTCAGTTTCTTCACTCACAATAAATTTTTCATTATCTTCAATTTCGGGCTCTTTACGTAATTTTGATTCAATCCACTGATAGTATCTTCTGGAAGGTTGAATTCTTTCTGGATACCGCTCTAAATACAATCGTTGTGCAGCATAAGAATTTTTCCTACTTTCTCCATAAACAAGTAACATATCAATCTGTTCGTTTCTTCTAAATTGGGGCATATTAAAACACGATTACCAGCTGACTTATTAATTAACAATGAAATACTGGAAACTTGTTATAAGTGACAGCTCGGTCCAGAATTTTGTTTTTTGTTTTTTCGCATCAGCTATCGTTCCACTGCCAACTAACTTATTGAGTTAAATTGTATTGATAAAAATAAGTTTTAAATGTATAATAGGTATATCAACAGGAATGTAATGTTAAATAAAGCGTCTACCGTAAAATGCGAAGAAACAATATGGTTTCTATTTAACATTTTCAAATTACAGGGTGTTTAATATTTTGGGTTTTTAATATTATTATTTTTTATGTCACGTAGTATGCTAATAACTGGGAATACTGTTGCACATTACTAATAACTCTTTATAAGTATTGTAACTATTCCATAGCCTACTTTTCGATTGTTCGCCCCCATTATCGTTCCATGGCAAACTAAGAGAATTTAAAAAAAACCTGATTTTCAAGTTACTGTCCAAACAAATATTAAGTTGTAATACATCATTAGATAGAGAATTTAAACCTTAATATTATAACCTTATAAAAACTTTATGTTGCCATTTAAAATAAGGAAGTTGGTATAACTTCCGGTTAGACCGGAAGTGGTATTTGTGTGTCATTTATGTCAACTTCTAGCTGTAGGGGCTTATTATGCCTCACCAAAATTTCAAACGTTTAGGTTTCGTAAAAACCGAGTTATTCCATAGGCAATACTTTCGTGGCCACGCGGTATATTATCCCTATTCGTTTTTGAGTAGTTTGATACGAGGGCATGGTAGATTTAAGTTTTTATAGATAAACCTGTATTACTTTGTATTA
>JABXWE010029305.1:0-18395 GCA_014611495.1 Limonius californicus | reverse complement strand
TTGTACAAAATTCTGCACCGTGTCATACAGGCCTAATACGTGTTTTGCAGAATTTTGTACAAAGTTATGTTCAAAATTTTGTACTAAATTCTGTGCTGTGTCATACAGGCCTTAGTAGAAAAACACTAAACAAAATTGTGTACAAAGTTATGGTATGCTGTCTCATACAGGCCTTAGTAGAAAAACACTTTGAACAAAATTTTGTACAAAATTCTGCGTTGTGTCATACAGGCCTTAGTAGAAAAACACTAAACAAAATTTTGTACAAAATTCTGTGCTGTGTCATACAGGCCTTAGTAGAAAAACACTTTGAACAAAATTCTGAACGAAATTTTGTACAAAATTCTGCGCTGTGTCATACAGGCCTTAGTAGAAAAACACTAAACAAAATTCTGCGCTGTGTCATACAGGCCTTAGTAGAAAAACACTAAACAAAATTTTGTACAAAATTCTGTGCCGTGTCATACAAGCCTAAGAACCAATCAACTACCATCAGCTGTTGTCAAGCATTCTAAACTCTATAACTTCTAAATATTCACACTTTAAATACAGTTTTTGTTCAGCTCTTCTAAGGACCAACCAACCAACTACTATCAGCTATCATCAAGTATTTTATACTCTATAATTTTTAAATATTTCCGCTTTAAATACAGTTTTTCTTGTTCTCTTCTAAGATCTAACCAACTAACTAACATCAGCCATCATCAAGTATTCTGTACTGTATAACTTTCAAACATTCACACCTTAAACAGTCTTTGTTAGTGGCTGTTATTCCAGACCTATTCCTAACCTAACCTTTCAATATAGTGATGTAAGACACACAAAGTGTTACTAGTACTACCCTACCTAGAAACAGTACTGGTGTTACTGCGGGAATACCTGTATACCTAGATTAGACTAGAGAAAACACTTTACTTTGGCAAATATTTACGGTCTATATTTCTGTCACTAATTGTTAACCTGACTGCTTAGTGACAGTCAACAAAAATGAAGACTTGAAGTAAATAACGGGCTAAGTGCCAAAAAAAATATTTTGAGTTATTTGATAAAAACTTTGTAAAACCTAAAATATTTTATTTAAAAATATTTCTAATTTTTTATAAGCACTTATTCACAGTATAAACAGTATTTTATATTTATGTTTTGTGTAGGTCTTTTTATTTAGGAGTATATTAATAATAAACTTTAATATTCCTAGAAGGTTCTAAGTGCCATTATACTTTTCGCTTATAGCGGGCTAAGTGCCATATTCATTTTAAAATGAGCTAAGTGCATTTTCAAAGGTTTGAAAGAAAAAAATAAAATTGTTTTTTTAGAAATTTTTATTTTTATAAACATACATAAGATATAAAAAATATTTTCAGCTTAATCTACTTATTTTTTATAAACGAACAATGTCTTCAAAAAATCCCTGATTCTCTTCTTTCACATAAGGAATAATTTTTGTAAGGTTTTCTTTTTTTTCAATGCTGATTTTACTTTGAGATTGTAGTGGTGGTAAAGTCATATTTTGAATAGTTTCTTGTGAAATATTTTTCTTGAAAACTTTCGTAGACTTCCAAGCCTCCAAGTCGTTTAACGTTTCACGGATTTTAATTTTTCCCAGTGAATTTTTTTTAATAACAATCCACTTAGCTTTTGAAATTTGTAAATGTGTAGTAGTCAGACACGTTTCTGCCGCTTTTTTAAAGTCAAAAAATCATCGCGCTGCATAAGAGTGACCATAAAAGGATTTGTGGGGGTAGCACTGACCATCAGTCTTACCAAATCCATTGGAACTTCGCATTTCTCCAATCGTTTTCTTTTCTCAATTTGGGCAAAGTCCCTATCACAACTCAGAAATGAATGGCCTGAAAGTAAGTATTTGTGTTGGACCTCATCAAAATATCCCTTTGCCACCAAATAAATGCACAGAAACAACATCATTTTGTTTTTGTTTTGTGCTATGCAATTATCACTCCATATCGTCAATTTTTTTTTATAAAATATTTTACATCTCACAGCCTTGTAGAGACATGACGCTATTTCATTGCCTCCTCTCCCCGAAATTCCATTCGTGCCATAAAAACATGTAGCCTTTATTGTTATCTCCAACGTGAATTCCCAAATTGTAGCAGGAAAGTTGCCTCAAGTAAAACATCTCACTATGTGTCAGAGTAGGAAGCGAAAGAACTTGCTGTAGATCTATAGCAATTGTGATATTTTCACTGGTAGGATGTTGTGACCTTTCGTGATCCATCTTCATTACTTCTCTTGCCTGTTCAGCCTTGCGATGATGGAGTTCCAGTGTAGTTTTTGCTTCTTTATTATTAGGACCACTTCTTATTTTATTATGCAGAAGATCACACGTGCTACAGGTATCAGCACGTTGATGATGGAAGCTTATGTTTGGAAAAGATCTTTTGAAAGTTTCGTAATAATACCGGTAAGTAATGTTTGAATTTGGATATTTCTCCTGAAATGCTCGAAACAATCGGTTTACATTTAAATCCTGACTTAAGTATTCTTTGTCGCTTTTGGATCTACTATAATGACTTTTTTCTTTGGGAATAGAATTAACATGTTCAATGATTAAGCTTTCATCATCTTTCGAAAACCTTCTATTTTTTTTCTTATTGCCCCTTTTCTCAGTAAAAGTTAACTCCCCACATTTCTTTGCAGTAATCCAAAGAAAATCGCTGACAATAGTTACACCTGTAACAGCTGATTCTGTGTTTGGACTTGCCCTATGCTGCCATATTGATGGCCTAATGCATGCTTATGTTTGTCATATATGACCACATTTGTCTTTAATGTAGAAACAATGGATATTAACAACTGCTTCTGTGTTTAGAATTACCCTCAGCTGAAATTATTGACCTAACATATGTCTATATCCTATGTGGCTGTATTTGTGATTAATCTTGAAATAACAAATATCCTTATCCTCCTCTCCCTTCCTTCTTCTCACACTCTTTCTTTCTCATGCTATGCCCATTTTTCCTCCACCACTCCGCTTTCCTTCCTCCTGCCATCTCCCTCATCTTGCCTCTCCAATTCTGTGCATTCTCTCTGGTGTTGTACCTACTCTTAATAGCTATATGTAAGAATTTAACCAACTCTTTAGTTTACAACTAAATTTTTACTAAAATACAGTAATCCAAAAAAAATCACTGACGAGAGTTGCTACTACAACAGCTGATTCTGTGTTTAGATTTTCCTTCGACTGCCATATTTATGACGTATGCATGTTTGTGTTTGTCTGTGTTTACTGTGAAAACAAGGGATATTAACATCTGATTCTGTGTTTGGATTTCCCAGTTCTGCAAAATTTTAATCAATCTTGAAATAAGGAATATTACTAATTACTTCTAGCAATTGGGGAGATAAATTGGAGATTATGTTTAAATTTTTGATATATAAGTTGTCCCAGTAGTTTACATTACATTAGTTGATCACTTGCAGAACATCTATCAGTACCCAAATATTACCTTTTTAAGAATTTTCACTTTGTTAATTTGTCTAGGTGTGTCACTATTTTGCTTTTGCAATTGCTTTTCTTCTCTTTATTTTCTTCTTACTGAATATTTGTGAATATTTGTGAATCCATGTGTGTGTCTCCCCCCCCCCGTCTCGTTCCCTATCTCCCTGGCTGCCCCTTTCTCCCTCCCTCTCTATTTCCCCCCCTCTCTACTCACTCCCGTCTCTCCCTACTCCCTCCCTCTACTTGCTCCCCTCCCTCCCTCTCTACACGTTCCCCTCCCTCTACACGCTCCCCTCCCTCCCACCTTCTCATCGCGCTCTTTTGCCTCCCTCCCTCCCTTTCCTTTTTTCTTTCATTCTCTAGCTATGAGCTTTCCCCCACCACTCTGCTTTAATTCCTCCTACCATCTCCCTCTTCATATTATTCTCCCTACCCCTTCCTTATCCTTTTTGTATGCCTTTTGCATACCCATATTTATATCTTCATCTCTCCCTTCCTACATCCCTGTTACTGTCTCTTGCCATTCTCTATCAGTCCCTTCAACCTCTCTCCCTCTCATTCTTGTCCACTTTATATCTCCTTTTTTTATCTCTTGAAGTTATTTCCACTTACCAAAAAAATCTGTTTTTACCTATTACGTGTTTCTCACAAATTCCTTCATACTAGAAGCTTTGTATTGTCGAAAGAAATCATAAATTACTAGTGTTACCATCACTGCCGGTATTATTACCAAGAAATAAATCACCACTTAAAGACCAATATGTAATCTCGTTTTTTTTTGTTCTGTAGGAGGTTCCAAAACGTTAATGTTCTTTGAGGGCCTTCCATTGCCGCATCTAGGTGGAACGGTACTGTTAAGAGGTGTATCTAAAATGGAGCTTGTAAAAATAAAACAAATTGCTTCATTTTTTCTCTTCGCCTGTTACAACTGGAGGTTGGAGAAGTCATATCTTATGGATGAATTTGCACAACCGCCTAACCACAACGATGAATTTTTTGATGAAAGTAAGGAAAATTCTCCTGACTTAACTGTAAGCAAAATACAAATACCTGACGAAACACACAAAGCTCAATCTGAAAATAAATCAAAGCTGGAACTGTTTTCTGATGGAGAAAATGATACTGAATTCTTCAGTATGGGCACTAAGAGCAATTCAGAAAGCTCAAGTGATTGCAATAAAGTTATAAAATTAGAAAACAATAGCAGAACATCTGAAGAGCGAAAGATTACACCAGAATCAATAAGCGATTTCAGTGATCCTCTGCTTTCGTGCAATATTGAAGATGATGTTTTTAAAGTTAATAATACTGAAAAGTTTGTTGTGGCCGAATTACCTTTTTCTAATGATTTCCGCAAGGCTTTGGATGACACCATTTTGTGTATCTCGCCCTACTTAGTTTTTACTCTGCCCTATTTGGAAACAGAAATGGGAAGGAAATGTAAGCTAAGAAGCTTCTTTCCATCTGAAATATTCTCTAGCCGTCAAATTGGTAACAAAAAGAAAAGTAAAGTGATCAAGGACACGAACAGTGAAGATACTTTAAAAATTAAAGTGGGAAATTTAAACCTGAAACCAGCACATCCTTTTATAACTGCCAGAATTCGCAGTAGTGCTGATAGTAATGAATTTCAAAGTCTGTTAGCACATTTTAGAGCTTGTGGAGGTCGATTAGACCATAAAGCAAGTTTGTGTGCTAATCAGGTTGAAGAAATTGTACAAGAAGAGAGTGGCAAGTCAACCACTGACACTGAACATATCTATTTGGATGCCCTGGATCCCTTAAATCATCAAAGACTGGCTATTTTGTTTTGTAGTTTTAGCCATATGTCTAATAATGCACCTGCTTTCTGTGTGAAAATGTAAGTAATAACAAGAATTTACTTTCAATATAATATTCTTATGGAGGCTATCTAGTTAGATTGTAATTTTTTCTCTTATTTGTTCTTCAAAAAATTTAAAAATATTGTATTGCATAACCTTAAATTATTTTCATACATATAAACTCTATTTGTGGAGCATTGAGCTATAACGTAAACAAACGCTTGACACGTGCGTTGATTTACCGGATGTGTATTTACGTAATATTTCTTGCGTTTCTAAATTAACGTTCGCGCCGTCAGAATTCTTTTGTAGTAGGACGCCCCCTACGATTACACGTTTCTGGAACAACTTGCTCCGTTTTAGAAAAATAAGCACCAGGCACTATACAAACGCTCCGAAAACCGATAAGCACTGCTCAAAAAGCACACAAACTTAACCCGGTAATTACGAGTGCAAAGTATAGGTTTTGAGCGTCAATTACTCCTTAAGTAGTGAGGCATTAGCGATACCTAGCGTAGACCTACCACAGCGCGAGCTCGGGTGAATCAAACACGTGCGTTTGTTGACGTTCTAGCTCAATGCTCAACAAATAGAGTTTAGGATATTTAGTCTAGCTAGCCTGGGCAAGCTACCATATATCATTTAAATAATACACCCAGGTTATTTATAAATTTATTATCAATACAATATTAAAATCATACATGGTTTTGTGGTTTCTGTGTCATTCATAGGCATAAAGTTTTGACCAAGTTTGCTGCTATGCCCTCTTGTGACTAATGATGTTAATTAATTCTAATTTAGGGACTGAGTTTGTTGATGTTTGATCAAAATAATCATGTGACTGTGGATAATGTAGAAATCTATCAAGATTTTATATTAGATTGCTGCAGAAGTTCTTATTTATTTATTTAAATGAACAGCAATGAATGAAAGATGTAAGCGAGATATGAGAAATTGTGGTAAGAGCCACCGTGGCAGCGTAAACATGTGGTAAAACATACAGTGACTTGATAATAGTCAGCGGCGACAATGCGACAAAGGCCACGCCACCGCTGCAATGATGTAGCACAGCGGTTCGCAAACTGTGGGGCGCTGAAACTATACTGGGGAGGGGGGGGCGTTAAGTAAATGAACAGAATTAATTTTTTATATTTTTATCACAACGAAAGCATTATAACTATAAAATTAAAATGCAACATTTCTAAGGCATAGACTAATATGTGCCTGCTTTAAAGTACACAGCCTGTCCAGGTTTGTTTTGATATTCGAGATAGACGCTCTGAGCTCCTTTTCTATTTGGTTTTATAGTTACAAGACAAAACAAGAAGAAACTAACAAACAATATTTACATCGACAGCGACCTCACTAAAGAAGAACGCAGAGTGCAACTTGCAATCAGGAAAGTAGCACGGGAAGAGAGAAACAGAGGGAAAACCACAAAAGTAGGTTATCGCAAACTGGAACTGAACGGAATTAAATACGAATGGACCGACATAGAAGGAGGAAGCCTAGTAAGAAGCAACAATATAAAAAAAATAGCAAGACAGTCACAGGACGGACACACGGACAATAAAAAACAATGGAACGGTTTATGGAAATGGTAATACAAAAGGGAAGTGTCAAAAAAGGAAAGAAAATTAAACAAGATACAACAAGAAACAAGAGTAGAGAAAACTTAATGAGGATCGGAACGTGGAATGTAAAAACAATGCTAGCAGTAGGCAAAATGCACGAAATAGCAAAAGAAATGAAAAAGTATAAATTAAGCATTCTAGCGCTTCAAGAAATAAGATTGAAAAATGAGGGAATGATTGAGAAGAAACATTTCACGTTATACTACTCAGGAGAAAAGAAACAAGGGAGAAACGGAACAGCATTTATGGTCAATGAGGAAACCAGGAAAAGAATAATATAATTTAAAGCAATTAACGGGAGGATATGCTACTTAAGACTAGAAAACAAGCAAGCGAATATATCGATGATAAACTGCTACGCACCAACTGAAGAGACAGATGAAGACGAAAAGACGGAATTCTATGAAAAATTAGAACAAACGTGTGAGGACGTGAACAGAAATGATATACTTATAATAATCGGAGACTTCAACGCGAAGATAGGTAAAGAAGAATATAACAGGGACGTAGCAAAAACAACAAAAAACAAACAATACACGAAAACACAAATAACAACGGCACCAAGTTGTGCAACCTAGCCTCATCAACGAAGGCATTTATAATTAGCACAAAATTTAAACACAGACTGCAACACAAAATTACTTGGATGATCCCTGGTAGAACCGACGGCAATCAAATCGACCATGTACTAATCTCAAAAAAGTGGATGAAATTAATACACGACGTAAGATCTTACAGAGGTGCAAATACTGATACAGACCATATACTAGTAATAATGAAACTCAAAATGAAAATAATTAAAAATACCAAGACAAGGGAAAAAGAAGAAACTGGAATATAAGAAAGCTAAGCGACACAGAAACAAAAACAAAATTCCGCGAAGCGATAGAAAACACACTAACTACGCAAGAAGAAACCATTGAAAATGAATGGAATAACATACAGATAAGTATTATTAAGGCAGCAGAAAAAGCAATAGGACAAAAGAATAACAAAATATCGAAAGAATGGTTCGACGAAGAGTGCCAAGCCAAGAACGACGAAAAAAGCGAAGCAAGGAAGAAATGGATCGAGACGGGACGAGCCCAAGAATTAAACGAATATAAAAAAGTTAAACAGGAAGCAGCAAAACTATACTAAAAGAACAAATCCGGCTGGATCACCGACAAAATGCAGCTACTGGAAGTAAACAATAAAGATACAGAAAACTTTTCGAGTATATAAGACGGTTTAACACAAAAAAATCAACAAAAGCAAAAATAAGTAAAAGAGAGTGGGAGACACACTACACAGACTTAGATAAAGACACAACAGAAAAAGCAGATGAAGAACTAAATGACGAAAGAGACAATGAGGTAGACACCCCTACATACGAAGAATTTGCAGAAGTAGTTAAACAACTTAAATTAAGGAAAGCCGCAGGACCAGACGAGATAAATAACGAACTAATAATTAATGGAGGGGGCGAGCTGCTAACAAGAATATATAAACTAATAGTTAAGATATGGACTGAGGAAAATATGCCGCACGACTGGAAAAACGGCCAAATAACGCCAATTTATAAAATGGGAGATGCAACGAAGTGTAGTAATTATAGGGGAATTGTATTATTGAACACGACATACAAAATCCTAACCTCGATAATAAGAAACCGGCTGACTAAATACACCGAACAAAAATTAGGGCAGTATCAACAGGGATTTAGACAAGGAAGATCAACGGTAGACGCAATCCACACGTTAACACAAATAATAGAAAAATGCTATGAACATGACATTGAAATATACATCCTCTTCATAGACTTCAAACAAGCGTTCGACTCCATTAATAGACAGCAACTACTGAGAGAAATGAAAAACATGCAAATACCAGGAAAGTTAATTAGACTGACAAGAATGACAATGGCGAATTCTACAGCAACAATAACTACAAATGAAGGCAACACAAACGAAATTAATATAGAAGTGGGAGTGAGCCAAGGAGACGGACTCTCTGCCACTCTATTTAATATAGCGCTCGAAGGAGCCATAGCTAAGTGGGGAAATAAAACGATAACGCACAGCTCTACGCAAATAATTGGATACGCTGACGGCTTAGCGCTTATAGCAAGAGACAAAAGAAGCCTAGAACAAAAGGTACTGGAACTCATAAGAGAAGCTGAAACCAGAGGTTTAAAAATAAATGAAGAAAAAACAAAATACATGGAAAGCACAAGAAGAGGAAGAGGAAATCCAGCGGAAATGAAGGTAGGAAGATATAGCTTCCAAAGAGTAGAATATTTCAAGTACTTAGGGGTAATGGTAGACGGAAACAACGAAAGAAGGCCAGAAATAACAGAAAGAATAAAAGCAGGAAACAAAGTGTATTGGAAATATGAAAAGTTTTTGAAAGACAGAAATCTTAGCAAAACAACAAAGCTAAAAATATATAAAACAGCTATAAGACCAGTCATAACCTACTCCACAGAAACAATGTGCTTATCCAGGAAAGATGAAGAAAGGATGAAAATACTGGAAAGGAAAATAATAAGAAGGATATACGGACCAACGCAGATGCTGGATGGAGAGCTCAGACAACTTATGAACTTTGAAGTGAGAAATATACTAGAAGGAGAAGTCATAGTCAGATTTGTAAAGACACAAAGGCTTAGATAGTTCGGACACACCAAAAGAAAGGAACATGATGAATTAATAAAGAAAATATTACTTGGAGACCTATGGAAAATCGACCAAGAGGAAGCCCAAAGATCAGATGGCAAGACCAAGTAATGAGGGATATACAAGACATGAGGATAACTAATTGGAGAGAATTAATAAAAAACAGAAAGGAATGGAGAAAAATAACAAAGAAGGCACAGTCACACAACAATCTGTAGAAGACGAACAAAAAGCAGAGAACAAGCGGACAGATCCCCCGCGAATATCGGATCAGAAGAGCTCATGAGCAACCTATACTCCGTTGACGGAGTGTTGGGTCTATATATATATAAAATATAGTTACAAGGCAGTTCACTCCAGAAATTTGTTAATGACCTAATAACAAAATCTGATTTTTCTGCGGTAGTTGAAGAAAGGTCTATCAGTTGTTCTTCTTCTTGCAGAGATAGGCCGGTAGGTATACTTTCAAATGGATTTATTACCCAATTCCAGTCACACAATGTAATGTCTTCTTCTGCGAAAAAGTATTTGCTGAAAGTAGTGCTCAAGTTTTCTAATTGACCCTCCACTGTCTTTAGCAACAACTTTTTATGATTCTCTTCCGGTGTATAACTCTGGCTAAATTCATACATTGTGGGAAACATCTCAAAGAAATTGTCGTTTAATTTGTTATTCCATAACTGTATTCTCTTACAAAAAGCGTTGACCCTTTCACTTATATCAAATATACGAGATGTGTTCAATAGAATCCCATCTTTGCTTTATGAAAAATTGTAGGATCTTCTTTACTGTGTTGTACCTCACACCAATGCTTTTCTTTCCTAACGTGTTCTTTAATCTGTCGGTTACTCCAGCGATAAAAGGCAAACGGGCATAGGTAATAATGTGTTGTTGTTCCTTTTCCTGTTTGGGTTTCGTGTGGGTGTGGGAGGCATTTCATATTTCCTTTTTAGTGTAAGCACTTTTCATAAGAGCTAGCTCGACATGCTTCCGTTCTTCTGGTTTACTTATTTCTTCAGGGATCTTGTTTGCTCTATGCATCAAGGTTTTGATTAAGGATCGCTTCTGTTGAGGATGATGGTGTGACTTAGCGAAGAGGTAACACTGTAACAGTCTGTGTGTGTTTTCTTGCAGTATACTGCATGGGCTAGCTTGTTGTTATCCCCACATTTTACTAAGACATTCAAGAATGGTAGTTTTCCGTTTTCCTCAGTCTCCATGGTGCACTTAATTCTTTCATGTTGATTGTTAAGGTGGTTCGAGAATTCTCCCAATGCTGTTTTTTCATGTGGCCATACGACGAAGGTATCGTCGACGTATCTAAACCAGCATTTAGATTTTTTACCGCTAGATTGGATGGCTTCTTCTTCGAATGTTTCCATGAATATATTGGCGATGACTGGGGACAGAGGAGATCCCATAGCTGCACCGGATTTCTGTTCGTAGAAATCCCCGTTCCATAGGAAGTATGTCATGTCCAGGCAGATTCTTGCTAATTGGGGTAGGTATGTCTTCTCTTAGTCCTTGTGTTATAAACCGTTGTATTATGTTAAGTGCATCGTCAACTGGCACATTGGTAAATAGTGACTCTACATCGAAACTGACGAGTATATCATCGGCAGATACTTCTTGTTCTTTTATCAACTCGAAAAACTGTTCTGCGTTCTTTACGAAAGTTTCAGTTTTTCCGACATATGATTGTAGAGTCTTAGTGACATATTTGGCCAGTATGTTAAGTTACGGGCCAATCGAGCTTTTTCGACGACTCGTACCCAGATTGATGGAAAAGGCCTACAGCTTAGCTCAGAGGAGTAGGGGGAGTTCATGAAAATCGCTTAAGGGAGAAAATCTTTAGTTGTGTACAGGGCGAGTCAAAATAAGTTGGCGCCGCCTTCCAAATCCAGCTGATTGTAGGTCCTCGTGGAAGGCCGAGAAGCCAACAGCTTACGGGAACGGAACTTACCGTGATTGTGCCTCCTCCTATATATTTAAAGCTTGCAAAATTCTTACACCAACAAGTACAAAAGACACAATAAGAGACAGTAAACTTTAAAACACATATAATGAAACGGTTAAAATATGATCATACAATGAAATGACAAGTTCTAACGCAAAAAGTTTGAATTACATGATTTTAATTCTTGAACGTTCAGAAAAACTCGCCGCCGTTGACGCACAATATTTATATTATAATGAATCTGTGTGGCCAATGGCATAGAGTTTACAGGAAAAATACAGTATTAATGTCTTTTACAAACAACAATAAATAAATGGCGATTGAAGATCGCTTTTAGGTTGCATTAAAAAAAGTTCAATATCGCGAAATTTTGCAAGTTTGCGCGAGGAAAAAAAGGTTTATTTTACACTGCACAGCAAAAAAAACTGGTTCTTTACCTTGAAGTTCGGAGAAGGCAGGCACAACTCCGGCGATTTCCGGTTGCAAGGCCAAAAAAGAGAGAAGGAAGACAACGTCCTTCTGGGCAGCGTTGAAACGAGAGACGGGACTCCTTGATGGTAAAACAAAATAGCCGCAGAGTGACGGGAGCTGGGCTTCGAAAATAACCCGCCTAACGACGACCGGCCAATTCGCACGAAATTGCCTTTCCTGGGAATGAATCCAGTGCTTCCTATTAAATCCGGCAGTAGCCGATGGTCTGTTTATTACCCCTTGGTAAAACAGCGAGACGGAACACATATAACGGATACCCCTCGAAAAAAAAACCCAAAAGCCGCCCCTGCAGCACTTAACGTAATTACGGTTCCCGATTGATGTAGTTGTCGGAGAACCGGAGCCATCAGAGATCGAAAATTGACTGACTTAAAAACGCAACGGGAATCTCCACTCTCCAAAAACATTGCACCACATTACGAAATAACATGAAATGTTCTAAAATAAAAATTAACACGTGCAACTGCCGAGATCAACACTTCCGAGAATTTGGTCGGCAGAAAATCAGCCCATAAAAGAACCTGTCAAGGTTTAAGGGAAACGGCCTTTCATAACTCAATTTTTCAAGACAAAACAAAATAGCGAAAATGGTAACCCAAAATAAGACTGCAATTAAAATAACGTTATTAATTCTTACGAAGCGGCAAACAAATTAAACAAATAATTCATACAAAGCGGCACATTTTAAAATGAACATAACAGTTGGGGATCCACATGTGCTAACGATTGGTCTCAGAGGGTTGTCAGGTTTAGGTATTTTTGGTAGACCATAAAGTCTGGGTGGTCTTGCCTCTGAGGGTAAGAGATGACGTTGTTGTTCGAGCAGTATGGAAGATTGTTTGATAGTAGCTCTTGTTTGACCTTCTATGCTTTTGGTTGGGTCGCTTTTTAACTTGCTGTATAGTTGTGGATCCAACAATAAGTTAATCATTTGTTTGTAGTCTTCTGTGTTCATGACTACTGTTGCATTTCCTTGTCTGCCCGTGTTATGATAATGTTGGGATTGCTTCGTATTTCTCTCAATGCTTGTTCCTCCGCTCGGGTGATGTTTCTGGCTGGAGCTTTGGAACGTTTTAGAATACGGCAAGTTTCATGTCAGATTTCTTCTGCTTCTTCGACTGGAAGTTTCCGTATGGTGCTCTCAACTTCGGAGATTATTTCTTCTGTAGGTATCTTAGTCGTAGCAATGGCGAAGTTCATTCCTTTAGATAGGACTGATACACAGTCTTCGGTAAGTGGATGGTCAGATAGATTCACCACTGTTTTTCTTTCGTCCAGTTTGTGTGTAATGTTCTGGTGTTTGGAACATATCTATTCGAACTTCTTTATTTGTTTTTTGGTGGTTGTTCGTAGGTGGTGTTCGCTATGCTCATAGCTGACACGATCTATGATGTCCCACCATATTGCGTCTAGAGTAGCACTTAGTTCCAGGTGTAGGTGGTAAAGTTCCTTGGACGTTACATGCAGTTGGTGATAGGTGTAACATACTGTTTCTCGTGTGAGTGCTTTCTCACTGCAATCGATGATTCTTTTTGCCATATCTGTTAAGATGTGATGGCGGATCTTCACAAATGTGGACGTCACTTCTTTATCACGGCATCGTCGTAGGTATGCCAACGAAGATAGTGGCTGGCTCTTCTTCTTACGTAACTTGTCCAGTTTCCTGGTCTTCAGGTAGATTTTCTCCCCGTAGAGGCGTCTAATTCTTGAATGCAGGCTTTCGCGGCTGTTGTCTCGCGAACGGAAAATTACTTCCCCAGAGTAATTAGAGAATCTCTCGAAATAATGAAAAACGACAATAACTTCAATAGAGAAAATGGCTACTGCTTAAGCAACACATGGAAACTAACCCTTCATGAAAGAAAATTCATCCATAACAAATATCCTGGCACCCCTAAAGCACAGGACTCGTAACGGAGCATAACACCCCAGCAAACCCAACCTAACGTCACGGATTCACTCGACCGAGCAAACGTCATAGTTCGGCAACAGCAACCAAGCGTTATGGTACCCAGGTATATAACGAGGAACACAAGACAACAACACCAGTCTTTAGAATAACGTCTGAAGAAGCTGACAGTATGAGCAGCAAAACGTCAAACGAAATTGATCGATCACGGCAACACCCGGAAAACATTAGTTTATTAGACAACAGCCGCGAAAGCCTGTATTTAAGAATATTTAGAACAGTTAAATTCGTATTAGGTCACTAAGTTGCCATCTTCAGCAGAAAGATTTCTATTCAATCCTATTCTATTAGATTTATTTAAATGTACGAATATACATATGATAGATAGTTAAAAAATATTTACTAAATATCATAAAATATTCGTTAAACTTAGACTTTACACATGATACCTCATTCTTACAAACATTGCTATTATACAGGGTAGTCTACATGGAATTCTACGGGGTGAATGACATTCCCTTGGGATGCTTCCTGGAGCGTTACTGTTTTCGGTCCACCTACAGATGTGCCTCAAAAACTTGTGACACTCCAATGCTGAAGCACATTCGCAGGTTTGTCCACAATGGTGGATGTCTCAGTTTATCATTAAATAGTTTTGATAACGAATTTGGTGAGGAAGGAATTGTCATGTGGAGTTGGTGTAGCAAGTGCCAAAAAGTTTCTCCTGTAGTGCCATTGTCTGCAGACACATGGTCATTTTCTTTTGCAAAATACTTAGAGCTCAGGTTTCATGGAGGTGTGTATGGAAGGAGAGGAAATTCGGGATGCCAGCATAGTCTGCATCATGACCATTATCAGTATTTTGGGTACAAAAACCTTGTTGCTTCATTCAAGTAAGTAATAGATTTTTGTATTTATATGTTGTCTAAATTTATTCTTCTTCAGATACTCTACCGTCCAATTGTGGGAAATTTCATTACCGCCTTCATTAATTAAAATATGTTATGATACTTTTGGACAGCAGTCGGAACTAATAGATGAAATTAAGACACTAGCTTTGAAGGGGCATGAAATTTTCTCCACAGTCAGTGAGAAGCTTTCCAGTTTGCAGACAGAAATAGAGGGGTTGTCAACACTGAAACAAATCCTCTCCAAGGAGCAGTCGATGTTCAAACAAAAAATTGAAGAGGTTCAGTTAAAGTTAACATCACCAACTTTGGAAAATAAAGATGTTGATTTTCGTGATGCCAATAAAGGTAGTAATATAATAGGTATTCATAAATGATTGGAGGCGGTGCAGGTAGCTATACATTTTTGACCTACTTTATGTCAATAATAGTTTTATTATATAATTTTATAAATATGCGTGTGGTTAACACCTACTCAAACTTATACGATAAGTTATCAAACAATGAACAACAGTGACTAGTAATTTATATGTTCAGAAACTTACCAACATGCTAAACTCGCATATAGATATGGTAGAAAAAACATACTGCATACAATTTATTGATTTTTTCATCTGGGAACAAAAACTGTTAAATTTGTTTTTAAGCTTTTGTTGTTCTTTTGTAAATAGCGTCTTGGATGTGACATCCACATATTTATTATCACTCAAGGCTCAAGGGCGTATCCAGCTCAAAACGTGAAGGGGGGGCAGCTTTCTGAATCCAACTTCTTTCATGGGGAGGGGGGGCATGCAATAATACACAATGACAAAAGAAAAACACTATTTATTAATATAAATAATTTTTGAACAGTATGCGAGGATTAGTTGCAAATTTTCTAACTACAGCTTCCATTTAACCTATTTTCACCAATAGTGCTTCTAAGCCATGTTTTAATTCGGCGAAGGGAGCTTAATGAACAAGCTATAGTACTTGTTGTGCAGGGCTGTAAAAGCAAAATCAGTAGCGCCTTTCTAATGGTTGAAAAAACAATTCGCTCTTTTTTAAAACCTCGATAATATCTGGCGCTTCTTTTACGTCATTCCACATTTTGCACCACAATTCCCTTTCTCCTTTGATGCCTTCCAAATTGCAAAAAGTTGCACAAGATGAAGTACTTTCATTCCATTCCTGCAGTGAACCATCTCTCATGTTACTCGTATTGGAAATGTGTCAATGAAAATGCAGGCGATTTGTCTGCAGAAAATCTGACTTTTAACGATGATATAATGGAATCCAAGTAAGGAATTATTAGAGACCTTCTCCAAAATTCGGATGGATTTCCGACTGGAGGGTTGCTTCTATGCATTTGTCGGCCAGCAACGCGACTGGCGGTTATATCAACATTCAAATGCTTTGCAATGTCTCCTGCTTCGTTCAAAACGTCAGCTGTGACGTTCTCCGCATCTTCCCGATGCGCTCTTAACATGACGAGAATAGTTTGAATGTGCTGATTAGCTTTATCTATGTCAAGTGCCTTCAATTGAAGTGAATTTGCTACGGATTCCAATATAGAGGAATCGCAATTAATGCTACTGACACAACAAATGAAGATCTGCACGCCGCTCCATACATTTGATATGCATTTTTTCTTGTTGCTGCATTACTCCCTTCAGCTATTGTCTCTAAAACTTCAACAATATAAACGAAGTAATGGATGCTCTTGTGCTTCTCTGACCATCTAATCTCACACAATTTAGGAATGTTCGCAATTAGCTTGCGTCGTAAAACGGACTCGCGAAAAATTTGATTATTTCCTTGATAGTTCCAACGCAGTTCTGGGATTTAAGTCGTCACGACAAGGTTTAGCTTGTACAAGGAGCAATGGAAATGCAAGGCTTTATTGCACTTTTGCCTCAAGATCACCTTCACACCCCCTTCTTTCCAAGACATGGTGGAACATCCGTTGAAGCCTATCCGCACATACTTATCAGAGTCTAGTTTGAAATTTGTCACAAAATCAATGGTTTTGGCAATATTTTTGGCATCAAGCCTTTCAAGCTCTACAAAACCTAAAAATTCTACTTCGATTGTATTCGCCTTTTCATCGAAGAAATGTAATCCAATAGATAGCTGTTCTTTGCCGAAATATCCGCGGTTTCGTCAGCCAGAATACTGTAAGCGTAAACTTCCTTAATCCTCCTGACGATTTATTCCCTGATTGTAATGCCAAATAGATCAATTATTTCATTTTGTATGATAAATGATCAGTATCACGCGTTTTTCGGTCCATGCTCAAAATGGTGTTTTAATTGTGAATCACCTGCTTCGATGCGTAAACGGCGTAAGTCTATAAGTACGCCTTCATCCAGATTTTTGCCTCTGAGAGGTAAATCATGTGTGTGATGACGCAGGAAACAACTGAAGACAGTACTTTTTTTGTTGTTTTCTATTAATTTTTGCGAAGACTGGTGAAGTAGCATGTCCACTGGAACAGCCTCCATGAACGATTTTGCAGATTCCATTGCAGCCTTATGCCCCTGGGTCTGTACGTGTACTTTGCAATAATCGCGCATGTCCTTGTACTTACAGAACGGTCTGATGATGGAAGAACCCCAACCACCTCTCATCATGCAGGCTGATGGCGGAAACAACACACAATATTTACAGAAAGCACCTTTGAATTACCTTGAGTAAGCTAACCGTGGTGAATATGTGTCTATCCACTGCTGATTGAATTTCCTCTTGAGTTGTGTGGCATCTGCTGCAAAAATGTAGTTCTTCGAAGGTACCCAGCCAATTTCCAGATGTTTTTTGTTATGAATCGGCATAGTGGTCGCCAGACCGACGATATTTTCAATATCTTCTTAATGACAACTGTCGTCTTCAGTTTGACTTTCACTGTCTGGCACGGTGGTTTGAACCATAAAAGAAGGCCGTCGCAGTCGCAGTGTCTGAAGCAGACGGTGACTGTACTTCCTTGCCCTTGTTGCTGTGCTGGTACTTTTCTTTCGTTTTAAATTCACTGCAATAAATAAAATATAACTTTTACTTAACGTTGGTATGGACGCGGCAGAACACATGCAAACGTAGATACCCAAATAAACGTCAATACTTACCATTCTCACCAAAAAATTTTCTAATATCAATTTTTGTATAATTTTTAATAAAGTAGATGGCACAAAACAACAAACTCAACTGTCGCAAAAATTGCACACACTTGTGACCCTTGTGTGAATATAACTTAACTACACTAACTTTAACCGATGAATTGAATTGAATTGAAAATACATTTATTCATAAAACTTAAAATAATACATGTCATTTCATTACTATGTTAACTTAATGTATATGGCGGTGGACCGTTCTAGGCGTTGGGCCTGTTCAGTCCTGCGCTTTGTTTCTTCATCTTCTGGGTTGGCAGCATATTGATGGGCTGATGGTGGGTTGGTGGTTGGTGGGATGGCTGGTTATGCTGGGCTGGTGTTTTGGGGCTTCCTTGGGTATCTCTAATGTTAAGTAAAAGTGTAGTTTTATCTGTTAGTTGGAATACTATAATGCTAGGGGGGGGGG
>JABXWE010029304.1:0-14298 GCA_014611495.1 Limonius californicus | reverse complement strand
ATATATATATATATATATATATATTAAATAGTAATGGTGAGATTGCACATCCTTGTGTAGGCCCTTTTTACTTATATCAATATTAATGTTTGCTTTAGCATTTTTGTACATCTTCTTCACTATGTTAATCAATTTTTCTTGTATATATAGACTTCGCATTGTCGGCCAGATTTTTTCCCTTGGTACGTTATCATACGCCTTCTTTAGGTCAATGAAGGTCATGTTTGTGTTCTTCTCTTTATCCTTTCCTATTATTTGTCTTACACAGCATGTATTATCCAGACAGGAGCGATGTGTTTTAAAACCGCACTGTTGTTCTCCTAAATCCATCATATCTTGTTGTATTTTTGTTTTTATAATCCTTCCAAAAATTCTTGCTTTGATGGTATTACGCTGATACTTCTATAATTTCCACATTATTTCTAGTATCCTCTTTCAAATATTGACGATATATGTGCTATATTCAATTCTAGTGGAATATCTTCTTCTTTTTCGATTTTCTGAAATGTACCGAATTAATTTGTTAAACCTCGTACCGATCTACATTTTCACGTGTTGTAGATAAACTCGACAACTCCACATCAAATACAAAAACAGGAGATCGTTGGAAAGTTAATTTACGCTGAATTGAAAAATGGAAAAATATGCAGCTTGTTCTATTTAAAAAATAATACCTTAAACACGCTCCGCTGTAGCGAGTCACCCTGTACATTTAAAAATATGTTTATATTTCCAAATCATTTTAACAATGTCAATTTTGAACGTTGACGCACTGATGTGTGTATAAACACCGCAATACATTGGCTCTTTGAATTTCGCCAAAAGGTGCAAAATGACATATCAGAAGAGACAATTAGAATTGTCGAATGAGCACCTAATTCACGCTTAGTTTTGCGGTATTTAGAAGGAGTAACTAGGAGAGCAGCTAAATTTAGTACCAAAAGAATGCGGATTGGCGATCTAGAACGAGGGTTGGCCAATGCAATATTAAAATTAACTCACATTTAAATAATTTGCCTCATAACGTTGGAGATCTTTTTTAGTTTACAATGCAAAATTTTTATAATTTAGCATTTTATATAAACGTAAATTTTTACTGCGTATTTTGAGGGGTGATTAAGTATCACTTTGATATCGAGTAGTTGAGAAACCTTTGAACGAAGGGCGTTTAAACGTAACTTTTTAAGTGATGCAGAACGTTTTAACAATTTTTCATTTAATTTTGTATATTTTTCTTTTCTACAGTTAATTTTTTTTCTACGTAACACATCTAACTTTTAAAAAACTTTAAGACTCAATTTGGAATAACAGAAGAGAGATACCTTTCATAACAATATTTTAGTACAACATATACTGAGTGTAGTATTAAATAAGTAGCTACAAGCAAATGTTGATTTTTCTCGATGCTAATCTTCTGTGTTTATTATTTCGGCGTAAGTGTAAGCTAGTAAACATGTTCTGTTTCAATTTAAATTTTACTTTATGGGTTTCCTTAATTAAAATTGTAATTTTGTTTACAAACTAAGGACGTTTTAGACGCTGATCGAGAAAATACAGAAATACAGTATTATGATGCTTACATGACGCCATATGATTTATTTCCAGATCAGTTTTCTGTTGCTGAGTCACGAATTTTTTAAGAAGCATTTTATAACTACCTGAACATGTGGGCTACGTCTTATGTCTAGGTTTGTAGCTAAATAATATAAACTATTAGTTATAATACATTACAGTTAAAAGCCGCTTTTCGTTTCTTTTTTGTGCTTCTGTATTCAGTATACCTTGCTCCTATAGATCTTTTCCAAGACGCGTATGTCCTTCCTGTCTTTTTCTTTGTTGGTGTAGACCTTATGCCTATCTTTTTCGACCATCTGTATTTATTCGGGCATACTGATTAAATGCCTGAGCGTACCAAACTTCTTCTTTTAAACCTGTCAACTATGGTTTCCATTGGTCCCATTCTTCTTATATGTTCATTTGTAATTCTTTAGCCTGTACCTGTACTTCCCAGCAGGTAAAACTGGTTCAGTATTTCATTCCCTCTGAAGATACAAGCTGTAATGTCTTGCGAAATGTGAGTTTGAATGGGTTCACAAACAGCTAACAGGCATAAGCCGATTAAGTATTATTGTCCTGGCAAACAAAATACATTAACATCAAATCCTTGTCCGCCACATGGTTAAAATAATCGAAGCACACGGCGTTGGTTAGGCAGGCTGGGCCTACGAACAAATATTGCTCATACTTCTAGAGCAAATGCTTGTAAAGGCAGACAAGCTATAGCTTGGGCCTTACCTGATATTGCTGGATGTAGTTCCCAAATGACGACAAGGTCTAAGTCGAAAGTAAATTGTAATATTGACATCTGTACTTATTCAGGCATACTCATTAAATGACCTAACTGTACCAAACTTCTTCTTTTAAACATGTCAGCTATGGCTTCCATTGGTCCCATTCTTCTTATATCTTCATTTATAATTTCTTTCGCCTGTGGAGATACCTACACTTCCTAGCAGGTAATCCATTCCGCCAGTATTTAATGTTTGTTTCATCGTCTAATTCACTGTCCTGACCTCTGACCTTCTGGCCTGGTATAGACCATATGAATATTTTTTGCCATCTGTACTTATTCAGACATACTCATTAAATGGCCTAACCGTACCAAATTAGGTACTTCTTTTAAACTTGTCAACTGTGATTTCCATTGGTAGCATTCTTTTTATATCTTCATTTATAATTTCTTTCGCCTGTAGAGATACGTATACTCCCTAGCAGGTAATCCATTCCGCCAGTATTTAATGTTTATTTCATCGTCTAATTCTCTGTCCTGATCTCTGACCTTCTTTCCTGGTATAGACCATATAAATATTTTTTGACCGTCTGTACTTATTCAGGCATGCTCATTAAATGGCCTAACCGTCCCAAACTTCTTCTTTTAAACTTGCCAACTATGGTTTCCATTGGTCCCATTCTTCTTATATCTTCATTTATAATTTTTTTCGACTGTAGAGATACCTATACTTCATAGCAGGTAATCCATTCCGCCAGTATTTAGTTTGTTTCGTCGTCTAATTCACTGTCCTGACCTCTGGCCTGTATTACATCGCAGTTCCACCAAATTTTATTATTATCGAGACGCTTTTGTCCCACTACAAGGAGTGCAAGTAGCTTATGGCTCTCAGATTTTTTGGATTCTAATCTTAATCTGTTCGGTACTCAATCCCATTTATCTATGGTGGCACCTCAGTATTTAAATGTATCCACTTGTTTAACTTGGACGTCATCATTTATCCAGATTTTAAAGTTTGCCTTCTAGTTAACTACTGGGTATTCAGTCTTTGTTAAATGATCTGTAGATCTCATTTTTGATATTATTTACGTAATAATCTTGATAGAATAAATAGCCGATAATAGTTGGTATCAGAAAGTTCGGGATAGACGTGAATGGATGAAATTGGAAAAGACCATCCAAGAATGGACAAATAAAGGCTGAATAAGAAGATGTAATATTCTAAGGTACTTATTAAGAGAGGTATTTGTTGGTTGATATATGTTTGTAGTAAACTGATCCCAACGCTATGTCTTCGACAAAGGTTGTTCTGGAAATGGTAGTCGTAGTAGATAGCTTTCTACTAATACCACCGTAATTTGCCGGCCGCGTTTAAGTCTGACTTATATAACGAGATTTGAGGTAACGAAAAAGTGCAAAGGATACGTAATTAATTTATAGATTGGAAACAACAGGTCCCGTTAATCACTGAACAGCTACACAGCAATCGCCTTGAAACGAACTGCTACGGTAAACGAGCTGACCTAGAGTTGGGCTGCAGTCAACCCATTCACGTAACTTCCGTAACCAAGATATTTGTCTTCTAACTAATGGTATTCATGAATAGTATATTATTTCAAACATATACAGGGTGTGTATAAATTCGCGCAGAAGCTTCAGAAGATGTTGTTCCTCGGGGGAAATATAATGGAAAACATAATAAATAAAATTCTATGAAATTTTCCCAGTTCTTTACGAAACCATTAAAGTTCAAAATTGGTAATAGGAAAGACAAAGAAACATTGAAAATGAATTTGCCTAATGTATACATTGGAGAATTGCAAAAAGAGTTTGCTACTATCCATCTTCTAAAAATAAGCTCTTAACGTAGTTTTCGCCGTTTTAAGTCGTTACTTACTTTAGCTAATCTCGAAAAAAATACTAGCGGCAGCATTGTTAAATTAACGCTAGCCAGCTCCAATTGAAACGTCACATTATTTTACAGTTTCTTGCTACCCTTATTTTCACTGACTTCCGCGATGGAATTTACATTTACATTTACATTTGCGGAATTTACCAATATGCAAATGGGTTTTAGAGTGTGCAAAAGAAATTCGAATGCCTGCCCAGCTGAGTATTTTAAAAGGTTTCTGGGTCTTTTCCAACCTTTCAAAAACGTATTTGCAAGGTTAGATTAACGATTAAAGGAACCTGGACAAGTAAGGACAAAAACCGCAATGCAGACTCCCCTCGATTTCGCACCGTTCAGTTGGAGAATTGTCTCCATGCTGTTTCCGAATAATGTCGATGTACGAGGGGTGTTCAATTGAAACCCATCTTTACTTTATAAAACATGCATTCAACAATTTAATTACAAATAATTACCATCGCTGTTAAGACACCTATCCCATTGTTTTACTAACCGACGTATACCCTGCTCATATAATTCTTGTGGTTGTTGATTGGAGAAGTTTTCTACAGCTATCTGTACTTCCGCGTCAGACTCAAAATGCCAACTTGTTAACGCCTAGTTCAGTGGTCCAAAAATATGGAAATCGCAAGGCGATAGATCCGGGCTATAGGGTGGATGCTCTAAACCCCTCCATTTCTTTCGTTGGAGATTTTCTTTTACCACACTAGCAACATGAGACCTAGCATTGTCGTGCAGATAAATGACACCACGCGTAAGTTTTCCTGGACGTTTCCGTCTTATTGCTTGATGAAGCTTGTTCAAAGTTTTATTGTATAGATTTGCATCGACATTTACTCCAGGTCCCTTAAACTCTATCAACAAGGATCCTTATAGTCGAAAAAAAATGTTAACATCACCTTGTCTGCAGAAGGTTGTGCTTTAAAATCCTTCGGTGGTGGTGAACTTGAATGATTCCACTGCATCGACGATAACTTACTGAACGGCTCGTAGTAATGGCACCAAGTTTGGTCACCAGCAACTATTGACAGAAGAAAGTCATCACCATTTTGCCAATAGTCTGTGAGGTGTTGCAGAGGTAAACCCATTCGCATTTCTGTTTATTAGACAAGAGACGAGGAATCCATTGCGAACAAACTTTGCTGTAACCCATATTACGAACAATACTATGGACAGATCCTACACTCGCATCAACAATTTCTGAAATTTCTCTAATTGAAATTCGACGATTTTCTCTAATAAGGCCTTCCACACATGCCATATTGCTTTCTGTTAATGCAGTACACCGTGCACCGGGTCGCCACTTATCCATAGTCCCCTCTTTTCCATTCTTAAATTTTCGGCACCGTTCCTTTACAGTTAGGTACGCAATACATACATTTCCATACACTGCTTACATTCGCGTATGAATCTGCAATGCCTGCACACCCTCAGCGCATAAAAATTGTAGGACCGCACGCTGATCAACGTTTTTCAACAACAAACGCCATTTCATAATCGAAGATTTAAAAGTCGAAATCAAATTCAAATCCCAGAAGTTTATTAATGTGTTGCTTGGAAACACTACTAACATTAACAAATGTCCTTAGAATTATTGCATTTGTTTTCAAGGATAAGGTGGGTTTCAGTTCAACAAGCCTCGTAGTATCGGAAGAATGCCTGTCTATTCAACAGCAACGGCGATAAGACAACCCACCAAATTTTAAAGAACGGTTGTCAGTACCCATTTCAATTTTGCAAACGACAGCCTTTATGATATAACGACCACTTGTAAAAAATAACTTTTTGCAATTAGTTGCTGGCTAGGATAGAAGAACAACCAGCCTTCTACTCAACATTTCCTAGAGATGGAATATCTAAAAGCCACGTTTTGAAAGAGTGGATACATAAAAATGACATAATAAATAACTATTTGACCATTAGCATAGTGTTTTATTAAATGTTTGGTTGGGAATCATTTGGACAAGAGTAATTGAGCAACGTATTTTACCCTATCGACTTACCTACAATTTCTTTAGAAAACCCCTCCAGGTATGTTGGAGGGTTTACCGTTAGATATTCGGCTTAACCGGATGCACCACCGTGAAGGCTTATTACAATTGCAAAGATAGCGAATGGTTAAACGCCAATTATCATCAGCAATAGATAGCGTGTGATGCCACTACAACGAGATAGTTCTCTAGATCTCCTGATTGTCTAATTAAGGATTCTTTGATTGGGGGTTTACAAAAGACGAAGTCTATAAAGTCCACCTGAAAATATCGCTGATTTGCAATGAAAAATTGAAACTACTGTTCTGCAAATTACGTTGCTAAAGTTACAAAATGATTAAAACTCAATTCAAGAGCCAACGATTTTGAATAATTGGCGTTGTTATTGTGTAATTTTAGTTATTCTGTTATTTTGCTACTGGTTTGTTTAATTAATTTATCAACGTTGCCAAATTTACATTTATTTAATTGACCTCCTGAAAAATTAATAAGCACGAGAGACATGTTAATATTAATATTTTTGACATATTTGTGGTGAAAAAATAAGACTATGTAAAGTTTGCACGCCAATTTATATGCTAATATAGTGTTTACAAGGCTATAGCATACAATATTACTATCACTAATTGGTTTATAAGTGAGGCATTTTTAAATAGGTAGGAAACAGTATACCCAAAAACTGATTTTTACTCACTTGTTAACTACATACTAATAATACGGTGAAGCTCTACACCCCATGAAAGTGTTTGACTTGCCAGCCGGATGGTCGAAGCTCCCGTGTCCTTACTCTGACACCTGGTTGTTACGTGCAAAAATCAAGATACGTGGTGGCTATCATCTATTAGACAATCGCCTTATTACCTCTTCCTCATTCGAACGCAGATATCTAATTACTTTAAGCGATTGGATAAGCCAGGTATTTGAGCTCCCGACCATCCGCACCGTAGCCAGTGCTTTAACCACTGTACTACCCTGGTGATCGATCAATCGCTAGATATTCTAGGAGTAAAGTCTACGATAGGAATATACTAGAATATACAGTCATTGAGAACAATTTATCAGCACTGTCTTAAAATCTAGGTATAACAAGTTCTTTGCGGATTTAGTAGAAACAAAACTCGAGATACATTTATATTGTTGAGTACATTCTGGTAGAAGGTTGAAATTTAAGCAAGTTATATGCTTGTTCTTCTTCTTTAAGTGGTTTATTTCTTCCGAATCTTTTTCTCTCCTGTGCCTGTGCTGCGGGTTTTAAGGTAGCACAAACATAGAGGACCTACAGCTTAACGTGAGGTCCAGAGAAGATTTGATAGGCAGAATACCTCCTTCGATTTCCATTGGCTTGCGGGGAAGAACGGCCATTATAAATTTGATGTTTTGATGCTGGGAAATGAACACCAGACTTTCGCAAAAGTATCAAAAAATTGTTTTTCATTCGTATACAATGTCATAACTCTACTTACAAGCTACATTATACACAAATGAAAATTTTTTTCCGCAGTCGGCCATACATTGTTTGTGGAAGGAAACTTAGGTAGCGCAAAATATTTAGAAAAACCAGAACACTATTCTTCTATAACAAATATTGCTGACATGGTTAAAATGCGGTTTTAGCATGTTATTCACTCGTTTGATTATTATCAAAGGAATGTGCAAATCTATTTAAGTAAAAATTCCCGAAACATGCATAAGTTGAGGTAGGAAAATTCAATCACCTGCAGGGTCGCCCGACCTGTTATCGTGCGATTTTTATTTGTGGGGCCATTCTAAATCAAACAGTTGTTTGATAAATCTTATCAGTGGAAATAGAATTGAAGCTGAAAATTGTTATATTATCTAAGAAGGGTTAGAGGAGAGTTTTATATCTGCGTTTTTTAAGTTATGAACGACTAAAACTTTGGCCCTTTAAACTCTGTCGCACTTGTTAGCGTAAATTTCAGAATTGGCACCAACTGGTTCGAATCCTGGCGAGGGAAGGGTTTAGATAGGTAAGATAGTCATTCAATAATGTGTAGAATAGATAGATATTATCAACATTTAGCTACAAGGTTTGTTCAATTGAAACCCATCTTTGCTTTATAAAAAATTTATTCAACAATTTAATTAGAAATAGTTACCGTCGCGGTTAAGGCACCTAACCCATTGTTATACTAACCGACGTATACCCTGCTCATAGAATTCTTGTGGCTGCTGTTTGAAAAAGTCTTCCACAGCTATCTGTACTTCTGCGTCAGACTCAAAATGCCGACATTTTTACGCCTTTTTCAGCGGTCCAGAAATATAGAAATCGCAAGGCGATAGATTCGGGCTATACGGTGGATGCTCTCAAACCCTCCATTTCTTTCGTTGAAGATTTTCAGCATTGTGGCGCAGAAAAATGATCCCATGCGTAAGTTTTTCTGGACGTTTCCGTCTTATTGCTTGAAGAAGCTTGTTCAAAGTTTCATTGTACAGATTTGCATTCACATTTACTCCAGACTCCTTAAACTCTTTCGAGAAGGGTCCTTCATGGTCTAAAAAAATATTAACATCACCTTGCCTGCAGAAAGTTGTGCTTTAAACTTCTTCGGTGGTGGTGAACTTGAATGTTTCCACTTCATCGACGATAACTTACTGGATGGTTCGTAGTAATGGTACTAAATTTCGTCACCAGCAACTATCGACAGAAGAACGTTATCACCATTTTGCCTATAGTTTCTGAGGTGTTACAGAGATAAGCCCTTTCGCAAACATTTTTGTTCATTAGACAAGAGAGGAGGAATCCATTGCGAACAAACTTTCCTGTAACCCAGATTACGAACAATACTATGGACAGATCCTACACTCGCACCAACAATTTCTGAAATTTCTCTAATTGAAATTCGTCGATTTTCTCTAATAACACATGTCATATTGTCGTCTGTTAATGCAGTACACCTGGTTCCGTATTTTCAATTCTTAAATTGCGGCACCATTCCTTCACAGTTGGGTACGCAATCCATGCATTTCCATATACTGCTTGCATTCAAGTATGAATCTGCAATGGCTGCACACCCTGAGCGCATAAAAATTGTAGGACCGCACGCTGTCAAACTTGGACGAATTTTCAAATACAAGCGCCATTTCAAAATCAAAGTTTTAAAAGTTAGAATCAAATTCAAACGCCAGAAGCATATTAATGAGTTGCTTACAAACATTACTAACATTAGCAAACGTCATTTGAATCATTGCACTTGTTTTCAAGGCCAAGTTGATCAAAGATAGGTTTCAGTTGAAGAAGCCTAGAAGTTTGCGTTAAGGTTAAAATAATGAACACAGAAACCAGGATCGCTAAAAAATAACCTTGAACTTCGTAAGAAATTTTTCTGATTGTACTCTGGCTATATAATATTTGTATTAAAAGTTGGTGATATTAATTTTGAAGAAATATCTTTCGGTACATATGCTTCGATCACTATTCTGAGAGAAAATTAAATCCGGTATTGGATAAAACTTCGAGAAAACGAATCCAGACGTTTTAGAAAATATATAATCGTGGCTACTGACAACTGATATCAATAATGATGATAATGTCAGAACCAGAGTACGTTTACAGTTTGAAAAGTAGAATTCTCAGAAAACTTTCATTCAAGGGAACCTCAGTATTTTCCTTTAATATACAAATCTCAGAAGTGCTGCCTTAAGCGGTATAAATGTCGACTTCGAAGTCTTTATCTATACGAAACGAGAATCATTTCAATATAAAAGGGATAACTTTACGCATACTGAAACGATAAAAAGGCGTTTGCGAAATCTAATCAATTCAATATTTGCACCCTATTCAATATTCTTTTTACCACTGAAGCGCTCTTTTACTTGGTTTACTGCATATTTGTATTGTATCAAAGAGCAAATAATTTTATGCTTCTTGGTTGTGCGTAAAGCTTTTACTGTTTAGAAATTCTTTCAAATGACAATAAATAAAATAACAGATTATTTTAGTACTATTTACAGTAACTTTTTATTTTAAAATGGTATGAGAATCTATTGTTTAAAGATATTGCTACACCGTTTGAGAATTGCAAATCAATATAAAGGTTGTTTCAGACCACCCCTTCCACCCATTTTCTTTTAAAATGCGATGAGGTGAAGTTGATGAAGAAATGTTTACAACGAAAGTATTTACTGGTACTGCTAGAATTTTCCGGGAAATCCGGAAATTGAGGAAACCGGAAGCAATCGGAAGCATATGGCATGCTTGGCATCGTGGCACAAAATTAAAAAAAAATAACAAAAAAATATTTGACATTGCTTACAGTTAAGGAAGTAATTTAAAATATGATTGATATTGTTACCATGACTGACAAACTGAACTAATTACCTGCCATCTAATTGCTAAACGTAATTTAATTGTTCTAATCTTTAGAGTTTGTTGTTGAGTTATTCTGATTCTTGCGACTTGTGCTTTGCTCAGTTATACCGACTTCCAATGCTTGTGATTTGTTTTTGTTCAGATATTGTAGTCCTTTAAGTTTACGTATCGGGACGCCGAGTAGCCCAGTTGTACAGGGGCTAGGCTCGCAATGCGAAGGCCTCGGTTCGACCCGTCGCATAGGGAGAAATTTTTCTGTAATTCCTGAAGTTGGTATCGAGCTCGGGGTTGGGTTACGATTAACCACTCACTGACCAGGAGAAGTGAAGTTGGCCCAAAGTTTTAGTAGCGAATGTTAAGTTGTTGACTTAAAGATAAGCTGCAAGTGTTAGGGTCGTTGCAGGTAGACGATCAAGAACGTATTCAGGAAAATTTGTGAATGGATAAATAAATATGTTATACAACCACAAATGCTTATAATAATACTTTATTGTTAAATTACATAATATACACGTTTGACACGCTTTTCTAATATTAGTAAACGCAAATCTACATTTTATTTTATTTGTTTAATTTACTCAGATTCGATGCCAGTAGATTCTGCGGTATCAGAAGATCCTAAATTAATTATTATAGGTTTGGTTTCATATTTTGATTCATACTTCTGTTCAACCTTAACGTTGTGTTCCACTTAGTTTTTTCAATGGTTATCAATTTCACCAGCAGCATCTCTGATAAGATCCAGAACATTGTCGCTTAACCTAGCAGAAGTGTTTCTTTTTCTGACGTTTCGATAGGATTAAATTCGCAAAAGTGGGGTAATCTCAAAACATTATGGCCGTTTTCAAGGGCAGTTTCATCAACAAAATACGATTTTTTTAAATTTTGTTTTTATTAGATTTAACAAAGCTGGTTTAGTTTTCACATTACCAGGAATAGAAACATAATTTTCATTTAAAAATTGTATAATATGTGCTTTTTTGTGCTTTAGTTGGGTATCTTTTTAATTTGTCTGGAATGGTAAGATGCGTTATCCATCACAAGCACGCTGTACGTCGGAATGTTGTGAAGTAAAAATGTGCAAAACTAATTTGCAAACATTTCAGCGTTGATATCTTGGTGGTAAACCGTTTTGGAATTGCTAATGGTTTTTGATGATAAATTCAAAGAGTTGTTAACGAAACCTTTTCACTATCAGCATGGATAATTATTATGCGCTTTCTTCTAGAAGATGGAACATCTATGGCGGTTTCCGTTGAATTATCAGTCCAACCTTTTCTGATGACGTCATGAGTATCATACCATGTTTCATCTAACCAAATTATTGATCAATTTAGCCTACGGTATAAATTAATCATCTTAAGGTATTCGTCCCGTAACCGTACAAAGCGATCGCTTTCCATTATGTATTGCCGTTTATTTATAACTTTATATTTAAATCCCATATCTGTTATCAAACAACGTAATGTTCCCGGACTTTTGTAAGGAAAGTACATTTGTTTTGATCTAATTTCTTAATATATTTCGCTTACGGTGGGAACTAATTTCTTTTTATAAAAAGGTTTCCCTGATTCCTACATCAATCCTAGAAAATATCCGAGTAGTTCTTTATTTGTGGTGTGTAACACGTATTTGTTTATAATTTTTCTCACTATACTGTAGGGGACTTGTGTCAATCCTGCAACACATTTCATAATACCATACTGGCAGCCCGAGTTCGGATATTGCTTTTTATAAATGTTTAAAATTATTTGCTGCGTTTTATCGGAAAGACGCTGGCGTATTGTACTTAAATTTATATTTTCACTTTCACTACTACTATTTACAACATATATGTTTTCGTCGGTATGACTGCTTGCAGTTTCCATTATTTGATTATTGTCGTCGAAAGGTCTTTAGAAAGCCATAATGTAACTGCACCTGGTCAAAATTACGACTTAATTTACTCAGAACAATAACCAAATTAACATACTTTCGAAAACAAATGATTCATATTGCAAAACAAATTTACATGATTACCTACATTATTAGTGGACAACAGCACGCATTATATCGTTGATATTAAACAATATTCAGGGAACAGATGGTCCATCCTCCGGTAATTTTAATTTAATCTTACCTACATACCTTTATTATAACAGTTAATAATATATATTATAATAATTATACCCACTTTCAGTAAAAAGTTGCAGCGGCGTATTTTACTGCCATTGCCAAGAAACTTAAATGAGACCCTGACCACAGACCAACAAGCACCATCGTTATTGTTCAGAGATTACTTGCTAACTGCTGACTAGTGATCGCATTTGAGTAGAGATTTAAGCATAAGCTACTAAATGTTTGGTCCTATTTTAACAAAGCCACGCACAACACCATACGTACAGTTAACACAAATTTTTGATGCTTGAACTACTTCAAGTCTTGATCACGTAGTAAATTACTATACGCATTGCGTAAATAAATTAACTATCTCTACCAATCGTACGCACTTTTACTAGGTATTTTACAAAAAGAACAACGCCGTAACATTTATTCTCATGTTCGCTTCATATTATATGTCGTCATCATAATTTTTCTTTCTGGTTGATTGTATAGGTTTCATTTAAAAATCAAACAGCGGTAATACAAATCGACGAATACCAGGAAGTAACCAAAATAGAAAAAAGGGAGTTCAGCAGGGATGTGCCTTATCACCGCCGCTGTTTAACATACACATACGAGCACTAGAGGTGCTAAGAAGTACAATGGACGTTGGAGTGAAGATACAAGGAGAAAAGATCGATATGTTAAGATGCTGATGACGCTGATGACATCGCACTCATTGCAGATAATGGAGAAGACCTAGCATTATCACTAAATGAAATGAAAAGAATACTGCTAAAGAACTACAAAATAAAAATATTCAAAACCAAGACCAAGGGAATGGTCTGCGAAAAGAACTACGAAGGAAATATAAATACAAGGATAGGAAATACAATTATAAAAGAAATAAACGAGTTCTCCTACCTAGGTACAATAACCCGCAATGGACAAACCATACAAGACATAAAATGTAGAATACAACAGGCCAAGAAAGTCTTTTTCGACAAGAAGAACTTACTAGCCTCAGACACCATCCCAATAGTAAACAATAACAATTCATAAAAATATATATCTGGAGCTTGGCGCTATATGGATGGACCATTGGGCCATTGGAAAAACTAAAAAGAAAACATTAGAAGCATTCGAAGTATGGTGCTACAAAAGAATGACGAAAATTAGCTGGATCGATAGGACAACAAATGACGAAGTTTTCCGAGGGGCTGAAGAAAAAAGACGACTATGGAAACACATAAAGAACAGGCGATATCAGCTGATAGAGCACATACTTAGACGAGATGGAGTAATGAAGAGCATAATAGAAGGGGAAATAGAAGGAAGAAAAGCTCGAGGAAGGTCGTGTCTCCAGTATATCGAACAAATCATGGAAGATCCGGAGTGTAACATTTATGAAGGGATTAAAAGAAAGGCAATGAACCGTCAAAAATGGTTAGCTGTGACAAACCAGCTTAAGGGCTGACGACTTAATGGATGGATGGTATAGCTTATGTATATATACAGGGTGTCCTTTAAATGCCTTAAAGGCTTCAGGTAGAATTTTTCCTTTATGAATGCTTAATAAAAATCTTCAAAAAAAAGTAGGTATTTGGAGCTTAGTTTTCTTGTACGAGAGTGTTAAAGTTCATATCTTTAAAACAGAATTTCATGGAAACAATAACGAGAACTTTAATGTTGCACG
>JABXWE010029300.1:0-18331 GCA_014611495.1 Limonius californicus | reverse complement strand
AGATTTCATTCACTTTTCACAATCAATTGTATAATTTTTCAGACTGAAAACAAAGTTTCTCAAAATCGGACAAGAAATAAAAAAGTTATTTACATTTTAGTGAATTGATGTAAAAGAATGTTGAAGAGTCATATCTCCGTAATGGTACCGAATTTTAAAAAAGATTATTAGGTAGTTTAGAAATGTATGTGTTAAATAACCTCAGCTACACGTAGTTAAAAGTTTTTCGCACATATTTAGAATCATCATGTATAAATAGATTATAGTGACTTTTATGTCAAGATGCTCTCTTACTGTAATAATTAGCACTGTCCGTGCTATGGTAAAAACTAAACAAAAAAAGATAGCAAACTTTATGTAATTCGCTTCTTCTCTGAGGGTCATTTTCATGCAGTTCGTGCACCAATGTAATGTAATAGGGATGAAATACATTTCAGATTTCTTCTAACTGAAATTCTACTAATACCTACACTTGTATGGTCGTCGGCTAACAAAAGTTTATGAGAAAATTTGGCTACTTGATACGGAAATTCTTGCGTTACTATTCTGCATAAAATCATTTCTTCCATTTTAAGCTAGGGAGTTAGAAAGACGGTAGTAAATATTTTCAAATCAGGTAGTAGACTGCTTACTATTACGTTTCATTCTAAGAAGTGAAATCCCCTTACTTCAGCACCCTCATGTACTCTCGTTAGCCGACGGCAATACTTATATCTCTTTGACCTACATGGGGACTTTAATCACATTTTCCGCATTCGTAATTGTTGATCTTTCGGAGTTAACAAACCTTCTTTTCTCTAAGAAACTTTAAGACATCTAAATATATTTTTAAACGGTGGACATTTCTCAAGCATTCACCAAAACCAAGCAACAAACCTGTTTTTTCGTTATTAGACAACTTCTTACTTAAAATTTAAGGGAACTGAGAGCTCGATTTGTTATTAGTTACATTGATCAATTTAATTTAATTTAATATACAGGGTGTTTCTGAATAACATGCTAATATTTAAGGAGGTTATTCTTGGGTCCATTTTGAGAAAAAAACTTCATATGAATCTTTAGGACATATGTTCATATGAAGTTTTTTTCTCAAAATGGATATGCCGTAATAAGGAAATTTCACGCTCAAAATCAAATATTTCATGCTTATTATAACTGATATTTATACAGTGTGGTCATTTTATCTTGTAACAAATATCAAACACCTCTCACATGTGCATGAAATGCATCATAGTTAATTTTGTCACGTTGGTATGTAATCTAAGAATATTTGAGATTCATATATATTATAGAAGAATGTGTTTATTATTTTTTAAACGTTCACTGATTTAAAGTTAAACAGTGAACTTGTAACTTCGTAACACAATTTAGAAAAATGGTTTTTCAAAGTATATATCGAAATCTCTCTGTTTACTTTAACTTGAATTTTTAAACGATCCTACAACAATACCCAAACATAATAAATCAGGAGATTTAGCTGGCCACCTAATGGTCCCTGTTCAACCAAACAACCACCGTGTTGAAAAAAGTTGCCTAGATCCATCTTGCTAAAACCGATGTTAGTAATGCAATGTAGGAACACTTTTTTATGAGCAAAATTTTCTTTAGAAAAGGAAAACACTGCTATTCTTAATTATTTTTGATTTTGATTTTTGATCGATTTCGATAAATGTAGAATTCGTGTTTTCTTCTACGCGAAAGGAAAAAATTGTTTCCTGCTTGAAAAATAAATAGGAAAAATTAAGAAAAATTGGGAAACTTTTCAGAATTTGTTTAGTTCCAAAGTTTTACTTTAAACGAAAACAAAATAATATTTACAATTCCGAGCACCAATTAATTGAACAGTAGCGTTAACATAGTACCAAAAAAATTGTGATTTGCAATGAGCTCGCTCAGCATTGTTTGATTATTACAAAGTTGACAGCAACAATAAGAATATTAGAACCATATTTTCTGCGTCAAATGTGCATTTTTTGTTATAACATTTCGGAATGTTACTATTATTTTTAAGTTACTGGATTCGCATTAGCGCTAAAGGGTACGGAAACATATCAGGATGACATGAAAATAAACGGCTTAAGTAAATCAAAAAGTCATTGAACTAAGCACATATAACCTCACATTATTTGAGAAAAAGGAAATATTTCCAGTGTATGGAAACGGCTCTGTAAATATCGGTAAAATATTCAATCAACCGTATGTTCACAAATGTAGAGTTAAGTATATCATCACAAATAATTAATACACATTGTTAAATAAACTCCATATTCTTAAAATACGAGGGCTGTTCTCTTTCCGCTAAACCTATCTAGCAGGCTGTGATATTTTGAAAAATTTTGCTTGAGACTTTAACTTAGTTGTTTACAAGTTTAATTACGTGAAAGTTGTCAAATATACTTTAAGGTTTTTAAAATACATAATTTTAAAGCAATTCTTTCCCCAAGAAATCATGGAATTGAATAAAGAGCATTATCGAGTTGTGATTTTTTACAATTTCACGCGTGGCTTAAGTCGTAGAGAACGTTTTGGGGAAACCAATTGAGTGTTTGGTGACAAGTCGTGTTTCTTAGCGACCGTAAAGCGGTGGTACAATAAATTTCAACGTGATCGACTTTCCTTAAATAACAACTTTCGAGCTCCTAAGCCAAAAACGGCAGTTACCGAAAAGAATATTGGCCTTGTACGAAACATAATTGAAGAGGACCGGCATGTTACCGCCAGGAGTACTCAAGCAACTTTAAAGATTGGTGTGAAAGCAAGTGACGCCATTTTACACAAACATTTGATGGTACGTAAGCTTTGTGCCCGTTGGATTCCCTACAATTTGACTCCAGTTCAAAAAGAAAACCCTGTGGCATGGTGCAGATCTACACTGAACCGCTTTGACAATGGATCGTCTCATTTGGTGTACAAAATCATTACAGGTGATGAATTGTGAGTATGCTGTTATGATCCCGAAAGAAAGTAACAGGTGGCAGTTTGGGTCTTTGAGAACCAATGGGCTCCAACAAAAGTTGTTCGTGAGAAAAGCCAAAACAAAATGATGGTCGCCACATTTTGTGAAATTACTGGATATTCTCCACTGTAGCACTGGAGGATCGTCGTATTGTTAATGCTGAATGGTAGACTACAGTTTGTTTGCCTTAAGTTCTCTAAAATGTTTGCAAAAAATGTGCAAGAGGAAGGATCATCTTGCATCAAAATAACGCTCGGGCGCACACTGCTGCTCGAACGACTGAGTATATGAATGCCCAAAACAATGAAATAATGGGTCATTCGCCATATATTCCAGGCCTAGCATCTAATGATTAATTTTTATTTCCGCGTATAAAGAATAAGTTACGGGGTTTACGTTTTACTTCGGCCGAAGAAGCGGTTGACACATTTAAAAATGAAATAAATAACCTAACCTGGGAAGATTGGAGCAAATGTTTTGAAGATTGATTTTCACGGATGCAAAAATGCATTGACTGTAGAGGGGAATACTTTAAAAAATTATAAATAAAGGTGTTTTGTCAATAAATTGTGTATTACTTTACTAGGCTCAGCAGAAAGAGAACAGCCCTCGTGTATCAACTCTACTCGTATACTACTGAACAAGGAAATTATTCATTGTAAGCGTCAAATAAATCAAGTTTTAGGGTGGTGGAAAATAGGAAATAGTCTACTTTGTATCTCTTCCGCATTCCCTGATCTCAAGATTGAACAAAACTAAAGCAGACGAGAATATTGCTCTAAATCCATAGAAATAAAAAAATTAACTCATAAACGTCACCTTAAATTACTGTTTCATGAGCAGAGACTTGCAACTCAAATTTAGCTTCCCATCTTGACTTACTCTAGACGTCTACATTATCCGGATATTGACATGAAGTTACGAAGATGACTTCCAGCTGTTTAATCTTTCATGCAACCAAGGACTGGGGCGCAGTTGATTACGTTGGGTTGTTTATTAATACGTAAGCGCCGGAGAGCTTCCAAATTTAGTACCTGGCAAGGTGATTAATTTTTCAGGGTGGTTTCTTGGGGAAATCGATATCGGCTAAGACAGATGAGTTAGGATGAAGTTATGATGAATGTCTAAAAAAGGATGGTTTGAAAAAGAAACGTGCTTTAAATCGGAAGTGACAGAAGTTTCCTGATTGCTAAAGCCAAGGTAACGTTTTCTAGAAAATATTTCATCTTTCATTTCCGTTTCCTTTTCTAGATGCGCCCCACAAATACTCAATTATTAGTACGTCATATTTACGAAGAAAACAGTTCCATCAAATATAATTTTTGTAACTTTTTAAGTAAACGTGTTCCTTATTATTTTATTTTCGAACCATTAAAATAGTAATTTTATATAGATCATCTGTAGCGGATCATCAGATTGTACAGTTGTAGGTTGTGGTTATTGTTTGTTGTCCGAGCAGCCAAGATAAAGGTTTTTTTTTCGGGAGCCCTACGTTCTAGAACTTCAAGGACATTCTACTTTCCAAACACTTTAGAATTTTAACACAATTTGATAAACACATAGATATCGCCATTATAACGGAAACAAAAAAGAAACTTAGAGCTATGAGCATAAGAATGAAAGAATAGTGACCATAAGAATAAAAACTGATAGAGGAAAATTAACAGTATGTGGAGTGTACAGAGGAAGGAAGAAAAGAAAACACCAAAATATTTTAGGAAGTCCTATAATAGCAACAAAATAACAGCGAAGAAGCAATGAAAAAATCAGCAGATGAAGTTCTAGGTAGACGAATCAAAGGAAGAAAAAGAAAAGGGTTAAAATTTTGGAATGACGATCTGAAAACAGTGATAAAAGACAAAAAAGACGCCTACCTAAAATGTCTTCAAGATAGAACAAATATAAAGAAATAGGAGGAATACAAAAGAAAGAGGAACTTCACAAAGTCTTAAAAGTGTAACAACAAAACTGGGATAAATTTATACATGACTTTTTCGCATTTACCTTAAAATCAAATTTTTTATATTTTTATAATAACCCGAAAGCCTGACCAAATAGCATCCTACGCAGCAATACTGATGGCTTCAGGCTTTCGAAGTATGCCTTTATTTTACATACAATTTCAATAATCAATGGGAGGTTTCTATGGCAGTAAAAACAGGATTTATCTCAAAAAGTCTCCTATCAAAAATAGGACAAGTTGAATATCCAGTATACGACCAAACATTGAAGACCTATTTAAATATTTAAATGCAAAAATAGTCTATAAATACATATACATTTCTGTCATAATCAACCATGGTCTGTAAAATTTAACTTCTGAATATTAAATATAGAAAGTCACTATTTTGAGTGCTATATACATATTCATTGGAGGGCTCGGCTCTTCTTAAAGGTTACAAAAATTATTATTTTTTTTTATTATATTCCGGATAGAGAAATTAAATGCTATTGTTTGGTTTATAACTGCATATATAAATGAGGTGAAGGAAAATAATAGTCTTGTCATGCATTCATTTGTATTACTGCAATAATTGTTTTAATTTGTCACCTGTCGTTATTTCGCTTGTCATCGTAGGTCGAAAATAGAACTGTTTCACAAATAGAGTTCTTACAGGAAAGCAATCATATTAATTTCATGTTACTACCGAATATTTAATTCTAATAATAGTTAATAAATTGTGGGAATAATACAACTACAACTTTTGTTTGCCATAGCTTACTTTATCTCATATTGTCTTGAGCGTGCTGTATTTCAAAGTGATTCTTTATTATAAAATTGTAACTAAATTGCATCTCTTTTTTACGTTTGATCATCATCAGATATTTGTTTTTTACATATAGCGAAAACTAAGCAAACCGCAGGTAAAACAGCAACAAAGGAGGATAAGCAAGAAAGTAAAAGATGTGGGTAAAACAAATGAGAATCAAAACAGAAAGAGAGTTGAAAATTAAATACAAGAAATTCAAAAATTAAAATAAGTCATTTCGAGCAACAGCTTTTTTCCTTTTCTTCATATTTACATGTTTTTCTTTCCCTTGTCTTATTTTCGAATTGCTAGAACAGAAGTATTCTGACAAGAAATAACAGAGCAATTACATAAAATAGCTATATGAGTAGTAGATTCTAATGTGATGTCAACGCATAGATTATAATATATGGCAACATGATTGTGGGAAAATAATTTTATTGCATGTAATAAAGTACAATCCAAAGCAGAGGGCTGGGAAAACGTTTCCGTTCTGATAGGAACGCTTTTCACATGTGTATTAATTCCGTGTAAATATTAAAAGACCATTCACTGGTGCTATTTATGTAAAACAAGCCTTTATTTCGCAATTATTTAGAAAGTAAGATAAATCTGTTTTTGAAAATTTACTCATATTAATTTCTTGCCAATTCTTTTGTAGTTTTTCGGGGGCTTAATAGTTGAATTTTTCTCACTAAAATAGGTTCGTTTACTTGAATTAAAAAGAGTTAAAAGAGTTTATAATAATTTTTATTAATATAATGCTTCAAGTTTATGCAACTGTTTGCTACAACATTTTCTTACGAACTAAACTTAACTATTTTTTCTTAATTGCTAACACCAAAACTACGTATTCAACCCTTGAGTGATGGGGTTCTCACGCAGAAGAACGCGTCCTTTTCTGGACTTTCTAATGTCTCGGGTTTGAAACAATCTGTCAAACATTAAGCAAAATGTATTGCTTAAACTCGGGTAACCAGGGAAAGACGCACAGTGAGTTTCACAAATTTTAACAATCACTTTCTCTTCCATGGTCCATTATCTCAGCAGGCATAACTGTCGTATATAACATCTCATTCATTCATACTACCCCCTCCCCCGGAACCGCTTTCGCATTACTTCGGGGGGGTACGGGCATCGCTTACACACTAACCATTCATGCAGCATGCACCCTAAACTTAACTAACCGAAATGCGGTCGCCCCAGCTGAGATTCGAAACCACAGCGGAACGACTACAATTCGAGGTGACCTCGAGTGGCAACGCATTGCCGCGCTAGACCACCGAGGTCCCTTTAATAGTTCACTCTAGTGTTCTCTTTTTCTACGAGGGGAACTCAAAAAATTAGCCATTTAGCCATGAAATAAAAGAGACAGAAAAAAGTTAATAATTTTATTTTTCAATACAACATGGCCATCTATTTCAGCGCACTTACGCCATCTGCCCGGAAGTGGTTTATACCTACAGAAAAAAAATAGGAGGCAGCCATGGGCTAGAGGTTAGCGCGTTAGACTCCTACCCTGAAGGTCCTGGGTTCAATTCCCAGTACCGGAACATCGGATTTTTAAAGGCCGTTCTCCCTCGCAAAGCAATGGCAAATCAGCGAGGTATTCTGCCTAGTAAATCTTTTGTGGAGTAGAAGTGATTGTACTTCCCGTGGTTCAGAGCCCACGTTAAGCTGCAGGTCCTCTATATCTGCAGCACATTAAACGCGCAACACAGGCCTAGGAGAGTAGGTCATTACATCTCGAAAGAGATAAACCACTCGAAGAAGAAGGCGCTTAATAGTTGAATTTAATGTTATGTCTTTTCTACGAGGGGAACTCAAAAACTTTTCTACTTAGTCGTGAAACAAACGAGACACAAAAAAGTTAGTAATTTAATGTTTCAATGAACATCGATCTATCAACGCACTTACGCCATCTATCCGGAAGTGGTTTATACCCACAGAAAAAAAATTAGATGTGCCATATCTGGGCTGTAAGGTGAGTAATCAATCTCCTGAAACACACATTTCTCTAAAACAGGGTTAATCTTCCAAACCTTGTGGAGTCGTGCATTGTCATGCAAACGCAAGATGCTTTTCTAACGTGTTTTTCTCAAACGGTCTTTTTAGAGTACTGGCATAAGTTTCCCCAGTAAGTGCAGTCCCTCTTGGCATATACTCGATAAAAAATATTCCCTCCATGTCCCAGAAAATTGCGGCCATTAACTTCCCAGCTAAGGTTGTGTTCGGCATTTCTTGGAAAGTGGAGAACCCTTATGGATTCTTGTTTCGTCTCAGAATCCCAGTAATGAACCCACGTTTCGTTAACAGTCACCATTCATGACAGAAACTCTAAATCCTTATCTAAAGTGGACAAATGTTGGTCGGAAATTTGTTGGAAATTTAATTTTTGTTCCGGAGTCAGGAACTTTGGAATCCACCGCGCTGACACCTATATCAGGCCTAATTTATCGTGTAAAGTGGTAATGACGCTTCTCCCAGAAGTTCCTAATTCTGAAGATATAGTTGCAATTTTCAAACGTCGATCCTCCAGCACATGTCTTCATTGCTCTGAAGGTCTGCCCGATCTTGAGTCATCTTCAACGGATTCCCGTCTCCACCAAAATTAAACCTTGTAATAAGACGCAGCATAGAGTGGGATGGCTCAGTGGCAAGAAAATCAGGCTTCCCAGTTCTAATCGGTCCAGAGGTCAGAAAATTTTTGTAATTCCCTGGTTGGTAGGTACTGGGTCCCGGTCTCCAGTTACCAATTTGCTATTGGATATCAAATTAATGGCACTCCTCATGTAACGGTCCACTAGAGGAGGAACAAGACCCTACACGCATACACCTTACAACAAGCAGGCTAAGCACGGTTACATACCAACACCTGTTGTGCATAGCACAAACTAGCTTAGCCTTGCCTCATACCAAAGTAATGGGCCCAGAAGGCCTGTGAATAGAACTCCATAATAATAATAATAATAATAATAATAATAATAATAAGACGCAACTTCGGCTACGTAGACTGGCGTTATTCTACCATAGATAATTTTTGGCCCGTTCCCTTCTTTTATCAAAAATTTTATTACACTTTGGTGTTCAAGTTCTACAACATTCATTTTTAATACAACTGAACACAATACTTTTGAAACGGGTGTCCAGATCTGAACAAAATGGCAAAAGCTAGTGAAAATATAACATTAATAGCATGGGACGCTCAGCCATTGTTTTCACAGCTAGGTAGATAAGTATTTGAATTCCCCTCGTATAGTATCAATGTATAAAAGTATAGGTTCTGTGAAAAAGTTAAGTTGAAATTTGAAGAAAAATATTCGATTCGGATGATCAACAACTCGAAAAAGTATTTACAAAGTTCCTCTCCAATAGGGATTTCCGATTAAGTAGGTAAATCATTTTCCGAAAATTGATTGAAAACAAATAATTGGTGAAATGAATATTCGATCTTTAATCGATAAATAATTGATTCATCGATGAATGAGATAATCGAATTGATTAATACGCAAATGGATTAATTTGATAATCGATTAATACAATAATCTAATAAACAATTAATCAAAATTCTAAATAAAGTAATTATTACTAGATCAACTACAAAATTGCGCGGCCAATTTATAATTAATGTCGTAAATAAACGGCTGAACGCATTGATATTCTCATTAACTGAAAATCATGAAGACTCTTTCTCAATGTAATGAGAATCGCTCTTACTTGTCAGATAAGAGATACGAATAAATTATCGTGACGTAATTATTCCATCTAAGGCACTCGATTTATGATTATAAAGTTAATTGTTTGGAGCTATTCAGTTGATTATCTTACCAAATACTATCATAAAAGTATATCACTGAACTTTTTCCTTGTTTGTCTTACACGCATTCTTGTTATCCTTAGAAAACCTTCCTAGTGCACCTCGCAGTTCTTAGTAATTAGTTTACATGACAGCCTGAAAAAGGTTTCGGTAATATGTACTGCAGTTGGAATATTATGTATACAAGGTGGACCAGCTATGATATCCCCCCCTTAAAAGTGGTTGAGGCAACCCGACATACACGTATCACAGCAACTGCAGCCCGCAATTATATAGGGCGATTCTAAACATGTGCAAAAAACTTTAACCAGGTATAGCTAAAGATATCTAACCCCCAAATCACAAAGTATTTTTTTTTAATTCGACACCATTACCAAGATATGGGGCTTCAAAATTTTTTTCTTTAATTTAGTAAAATGTAAATAACTTTTTTGTTTATTTTGTAATTGTGATAAACTTCGTTGTTTTAGAGAACTTATAGTCGAAGCTTACATTTAACTCATGAAGGCATGACAAATGTAAAATTGAGTGTGAAAAGTGGATGACATCTGACTCAGAAGTGGTAAATTGGATCAAAAATATGTGCTTATAATTTTTTTGACAATTTAATTTTTGAACAGTTATTTAACAAAGTTTCAAATATTTCAAAAATTTCACTAAATACACCTAAGGTCCAAATTGTTAAACCAACGTCTTTTTTTTGATCATATTTCATCTACTTTTCGTACTTAATTATATTTTCTTGACTAACAATTAAGGTATGAATCTCAGCTTTCCAAAACGACGGAATTTATCATAATGAGACAACAAAGAGTAAAGTTATTTACATTTTAATAAATTGACGTAAAAACACTTGAAGGCCATTATCTCCGTAACAGCACCGAATAAAAAAAATTACTGTGATTTACGGGCTAAATAACCTCAGCTATATGTGGTTAACATTTTTTGCATATATTTAGAACCATCATATACAGGATGATTCTAAATATGTGCAAAAATGGCCCGATCCAATTGGAAGACCACCACCTGAAAAAATATTTAGATGCCTTGAAACTTCTTAAAAAAATGGAGATAAACTTATTGATTCCAGAAAATGAAAGCCCAGAACAATTATAAAAACCGAAAATTACCTACTGGTGTTAGAGGCAGTGAATAAAAATCGCCATGTTCAATTAGAAGAAATCTACAAGCAAATGTATTTTACTCCTATCACGTTACTTTGATGCACAAACTGCATGAAAATGACCGTCAGAATAGAATTCATTTTTGTAAATTCTTTAAAATCCAATTCTTTCAGATCCATATTTTTTAAAATTGTGTTTCGTTCAGCAATGAGGCAAACTTATTAAACAATGGTGAAGTGAATACGCATAACTTGCAGTATTATGCACAAGAGAATCCACACTGGATACGGATAACCTATTTTCAAGAGTTTTTTTTGGTAAATCTTTGGTACGTTACTTGGATTTTCTACAAAACAGTTTGCCCGGGTTGTTGGAAGATGTAGAACTCAATGTACGGCAAAAACTTTGGTACCAACATGATGGCTGTTCAGCTCACTACAGTTTGATTGCACCATAGGCTAATAAATAATGTATTTAGAAGAAACTGGATTGGAAGAGGAGCTGTGCATTCGTGGCCACCAAGAAGTTGCAATATCATTCCACTAGATTTGTTTTCTTTGGGGTACAAATAATATACTGAACTCGGGTAGTCAATGGATATGATTTACAAAATAAAATAATCGAAGCGTGTGCATCAAGTATATTATACCTGACACGGTTACTCGATTCCGAAGATTCTTTTAAAACAAATTAACAATATAGGGATGTGGATAGAGATAATTTTGAACATTTATTAAATTTCACTTATTTAGATTTTACTACAATATGGTTGCACCAATGAATGCTTTTCTAGTTAAATACTAATATAATTAATATTATTTAAAACTGTTAAATACTCCTGAGAATAAGCTTGTCAAAAAGGAACTCTGATCCATTTCCATATTATAAAACATTCAATAATCTCAGTTGCTGTATACATGTATGTTGGGTTGCATCAACCACATTTAAGATGGGACAACTTAGCTGGCCGATCCTGTATAGTGTATATCATTAATATCAATATTGCTTTGGTACTTCTAATGCTATTTTAACGAAAAATTGAGAGAACAATTGCAGTATGCTGTTGTTTCTTCGGTTTGGACAGTCCTATTTACCATTTACCATTATCCAGTACATACATACATATTATCTAAATCGTTTAACGTACACGTTCAATGTTCATGCTTTTAGTGCAAGGTATATATGGTTCAAAATTATTGTAAAAAATTTAATATTTGATGTATTAATCATAAAAAAGATTATTAAAAGTAGATTAATGAAATAGCCGACTAATCGATAAATATTCGATATATACAATAGTTGAGTAATCCGATAATAAAATGGATTTTTTAAATCATCGATTATTTTAACAAAATTATGGAACGTCTGATTAAAATGCACGTGCCTAGTCATGGATATCTCTAAAATGATTGGTTCAAAGTTAATACATTTTTAAACGAGAAAGTGTATTAAAAAGTAATCGCAAAATAAGATCCCGCAAAGTTGATCGCCGGAAACGGAAGTTAAACAATTTGTAATTTACTCAAAATGGGAGACACACTTTTACACACACACGCAAATATTAGAAACGTTAGACTGCATATACCTCCGACAAAACATAAATTATAAGATAAATCATATGAAAGAAATTAGGCAAAGAATAGAAACACCTCGAAGTAATTTTATGAAAATGAAAAATATCTAACTTAAAGTTGTCATTAGTAGTAAGACTGAGTGTAATGCGATGCTACATTTGGTCAACGATACTTTGTAGATGTGAAAAATAAACGGTAAAAAACGTTTACACACATACAAGCCTTCGAAATGTGGATGTATAGAAGGATTCCTTAGACCCGAAGAGTAACAAACGAAGAAGTGATAAACTGAGTAGGATCAGAAGTACAACTAATCAAAATAGTAAAAAATAGAAAAAATAAATATTTTGAACACATACTGAGACATAGAGAATACTACCTTATGCACCATATGTTAGACGAAAAAATACGAGGGCAGTCTTTTTATTTTTTATAAACGACCACTAGGTGGTACTATTGAGATGTGTCATTACTAGTGTCGTAAAATTTGACATTTGTTATTGTGAAAACAGTGGGAGCTTAGAAACTGACCGAGTAGTTTGTTTATAGTGAGCGTTTAAAAAAAACAATTTTGTGAAAAAATGGAAATTTCACGTGAAGGTTTTCGTTGGATGATTTTTTACGATTTTAATAAAGGCCTAAGTCAGCAACAATGCATAGAATCACTTCGTTCAACTTTAGGTAATGAAGCACTATCAGAAAAGACTGTTTACAATTGGTTTGCAGAATTTCGTCGTGGTCGTGCGTCTGTCAGTGATAAATTTCGTGAAGGTCGACCAGAATTGGTTGTTATTCTAAAAAATATCGATGCAGTACGCAACATGATTGAAGAAGGTCGGCATGTGACTTACAGTGAGATAGAGGTATCCTTAGGCGTATTGAAGACTGCAGTACATTCGATTTTACATGAACATTTAACTCTGTTTCAGATGCTTTCCACATAACTTGATCGAAGCTCAAAAAATGCTGGTGTTTATTGGTGTAAGGAAATGCTCAAAAAATTCGACCGAGGAACTGCAAAATCCGTATAGAACATCGTAACAGGTGACGAAGCTTGAATATATTCGGCTGAACCGGAAACTCAGCAGCAATCCACTGTTTGGGTGTTTAAAATGAACCAAATCCTACAGAAGTTGTTCGTTCACGAAGAACATCCAAGAAAATGATCGCTTGTTTCTTCAGTTGTAGGTACTGGATGGACACGTCGCAACCATTCTTTTAGGGGATCGAAGAACAGTTAACGCTGAATGGTATACAACAAATTGTTCGCCAGAAATCGTCGACAAAATCAGGAAAAACAACCGAAAACGTCGCATCATTCTTCATCATGACAATGCCAGCTCCCACACCGCACGTCAAACAATTGATTATTTGAAGGAGGAAAACATCGGATTAATGTCTCATTGCCCGTATTCACCTGATTTATCGCCTAACGACTTCCTTGTGTTCCCGAATGTCCTACAAAATGTGTGGACAGCGATTTTAATCACCTCAAGAAGCTGTTGAAACCAAAACCATGTTTTTGAGATACCAATTTCATGTGAAAAAAATGTTTCAAGAATTGGTTTGAACGCATGCAAAAGTGTATAAATCCTAAAGGCGAATATTTTGAAAAGCAATAAAACAGTTTGTCCCAAAAAAAATTTAATTCCTGGTTTTTGTAAAAATCCAAAAGGCTGCCGTTGTAGATGGTAAAAGAGATCAAGGAAGAAGGAAAACGTCATGGTTTAATAACATAAAAAATGGATAGTGCAAAAGACGGCCACCCTATTCCATGCTACGTAGGGTGGAACATAATATAATATGATGATTGCCAACCTCGTTGGAGACGGCACCGGTGAGAGAGAAAGAAAAAGGAATATCAACGTAGGTTAATTCCCCGCTATAGGGGTTAGTCGGGTTCTGTACCGGAACCCTAAGCCCCTATTCAGCCAGTAATAAGAATGTACGGACAGCAAAGACCAGGAAAATTGGATAATGGAATGTGGTGGATGATACTGTCCCAGCATCAACCTGTATGATCCAGGAAAACCACGAAAAACCTGAGTCCGGCAGAAGGCCCAAGGGTTCGAATCTAAGGCCCCCCGAATGGAAGGTAAACACTCTACCGCTGAGTCACCTTCCACGGTGGTGGGAAAAAAAGATCTACAAGCTTAAATACAAACCTACATGTATGTATGACCAGGCAATGCACAAAGGGTTGGGAAATCCCCGATCACAATGGTAAAGTAAGTTTTAAATTCTCAGAAAAGTGCAATATACCTCACATTCAAATATACATTACAACTTTACTCCCTTTACTCCAATAGAAAAAATGGCCCGTTTTTAAATTTTGAAGCTAGAAAAAAATTCATTAAATATAAATTTCAAATTCAATATACAGAAAACAATTGATTAGAGACGGTAGTTTAAGCAAATAAACCCCTTAGCACCACGATATTCAAAACACTTTCGGCGGTATCATCTTCAGTAGAAACTTGAAGTAACTTGGCTGAGGAATATCTCTGAAGATAAGTCCTTCAGCAAGTCAACAATTGAAGTCCATTGGACTTCAATAGGTGATGGCATCTTAGTTGCCGCAATACGCATGTAGGTGTTCTAAATATCGGTGGTGATAAGGGAATTTTTCCAAAGTTTATTCAATGTAAGGGGTTAAAATAACGTTAAAAGCGCTCGCGTTGTCAGGATCTCTAAAAACTCGGTAAATTAAGAAATTCGAAATATGTTCGACTGTACTTTCTAGCTTAGCTAGTCATTTTTCATAATACCATTTTTATTTTAGTTTTATTAATTTACGTTTTCAAAAGACAATACTGAATTTAATCGCCTACTCTAAATTTAGGAAAAGGACTTAGGAATAAAAAAATAGTATATTTTCCGTCTTTTCAATAACATTTGCGTTTTATTAAACAGCCTCACAATCTTCTACGAAGGAATGTACAGTATAGCGACATGCGTCAACTGGGACATTTCAGTAATCCGGATACTGCATAAATTCGGACAGTTTTCTGCCAATTAACTCTATAATCCGGACACATTTGAAAATGGTTCAAAAAAAGTTTAATTAAGTATGTACAAAAAGTTTAGATGAAAAACGAGAGGTGCTTCTAATAGATAACGCTCCCTCTCATCCATCCGAGGATGGATTAATTTTAATCCAAACTTTAAGAGCTATGGTTTCACCAACCAACTGAACAACAACAACAGAGGCAATGGTTCAGACTGTGATACAAAATATCAACATTGGCTTAGGGAAAAACATTACATCAATCATGGAAAACTATAACTGACAAAAATATGAAAAAATTTGGACGCTACTCTTCTAAAAGGGTAATGGCATGCGGAAGATGAAATTCGGTTGAATCAGTTGAAATGGCAGAGGGAATCTGAATCGGTAAATACATATTAAAACCCCGTTACGCAAATCTTGAATTGTATTGATCCACAAGCTACTTCTGAGGAATGTTTTATTTGGGCAACTAAACATAGTGAGGAGACGGATCAAGATTGAAGCTCAAACACTTCAAAATCTGACGATAATAGGACGGATACTTCCGATTACGAATGTGAGTTTGTAAACGAATTTTGTGATAAAAGGATATACAAACATATGCTGTTCCCTCATTTTCTTAATGCTTCCAATGGACAGAAGTAAATAGCATTCTAATGCAAGATGTTGTTTTACTGAATCTAGGAAAAAAAAACTCCCGGACAAAACCCCCGAACATAAAACCTCCGCATAAAAACCCCCTGGATAAAAAACCCTTGGATACAAAACCTTCAGAATAAAAACCCCCGGATGAAAATCCCCGGATAAAAAGCCTCCGGACAAAAAAAAACCAGAATTAAAAAATACACCCATCTCAAAATTCAAGAATTAGGTCTGAAACAGAGGTCGGGAGAGAATGAAAGTTTATAAAATTTTGTGAATTGCTGGACGGTTTAGCATTTCTTCCCATAGACGATAATGGTAGGAGATTATCTAAAAGAGCATACCCCTGATGGGGGCGACCAATTGTTACATTATTTTGACTCTACCTACGTAACAGAAACGTATCGAAGAATATGAAATAATATTGATATCGTGAGACTAAGAAATATTCCTCCTTCAACACAGAATGCCCATCTCATCACAATACAAGACGAAGAAAGGACAACAACCAAACCGAAGGGCGGAACTAACGGTTCAGTAATGTAGTAGTTCCAAACCATCCTAATATTAATTATCAAAATTAGACAGAAATGGATGACAGACCAAACTCAATTGGAGCAGCAGCACATAGGAAGGTTTCCTCCGAAGAATAAAAGACCAACATACCAGATTTTACAAACTCATCTTAAACAATTGTGTCAAGAATCTAATGAAGGTGATTGTAATTTGGAAAACTTTGTAAGTGCCATCAGTAACAATACTAGGTTGTAAATTAGTGCATTTTCTGCACAACTATTTTATATTAAACTAATGCCATGCTTTTGACATCTTAATTTTTTCTGCATTTTTGAATGATATTTATCCTATTAGTCTTTTTCTTCTGTGTATAGGCCAATGGCCTGTTAGCCTATTAGTAATAAGTGATAATAATAAGCGTTTAAGGACCCTACAAAATTTGGGTTTTTATTCCGGGGGTTTCCTATCCGGGTTTTTCTTTTTGTGCGGGGGTTCTTTATCCGGGGGTTTTAGTCAGGGGTTGTTCATCCGGGGATAAATCCTCCTATGTCCATTTTATTAAGAAGATTGAAAGAAAGGCCCATGACACTTTTTTTTAAATACAAAAAATTAGTTATTATCTATAACACCATTATATTAACTAAATAATTTGCATTTTTATTTAAAAAAAAAGGTTTTTTAAAGTATTCCGTACGGTGTATCTGTTCTCTTTCACTTTGCTCAGAAGAAATCCTCACCCATGCGAATCCAAACGCAATATGAATCACCGATGTTTAACATTTAAATCTGACATTTCTAGAAGGTAATTTCAAACAATTCCCAGCCAGGTAACACTGTTTAAATCTCCAAACGCAGGTGAAACCGAACTCTGCGCAAGCCCGTGTTCATTCCAAGCTCCCACTATTTTGCCACTTGCTTCCTTCAGTTCGCTTCCATTTCGTGGCAGGTGAATGCCGTCTTTCACCTTGTTTCTCTCTGTATATACTTTTTATTATGTTTGCCTTAAAACTTCGTAGTTTCTATTACAGTTGAATTGTTGAAAATTACCGCGTAGTGCTTTTGCGTTTGACCGCAGTTCCCGCCATAACCGTACTGGATTTCTCTTCGGAAATATTAAAATCTTTTCGAGTTCAGTTCTACCTGTAGTTTTATTGGTAAGTACTTTGTAGAAGGTGTGGGTGAATAAGTGAAATTCCTGAGGGGTGCTCGGGTGAGAGCTAACCTGAAACGCATTTTATAACGCTACAGGTGCTATTTGAATGCTTTAATATTAATCAATAAGTTAAAACGCATAATTGTTTATTGAACGTTATTTAAATTAATATTCTATTCTTGAAATGTTAATTGTCATTAATACATTGGTTCATACCAGTATGTATAGGGCATACCTAAAGAAGAAAAAATGTTTGTTTCCTTGTAATTTAAAATGTTTTATAACCATAAAAGTAAAAAAAATGTTGATACCAAGATGTAGGTTTAATAACAGAATTTGTTTATGTTCCGCAATAATATTGTTCTGTGGAGAAACCTGGTCTTTAGAATGTAAAGTTTGCATTTATAAACCGGTACAATTAGCTATGGAAGGATTGAGACTCGTGAAAGCGCGAACTATTGTAGTCTCCCGTCATGAAAATTGCTTTATTTTAGATTTATTAAATTATGCTCTTTAGAAAATCAAAACTTTTTAAGAGAAAAGGAATTTTTCGTTACACAGTTAAATTAGACTACAACTGAATACCCTAATTATAAATCCTTATCGCTATAAAAGTGTCCCAAAACCGCTTTGTATATAATCATATATCATGATATATAGTACGTCCTATAAATTCTAAAACACATGAATCAGAATACTATGTAATCATATATAATGATATACAGTATGTCCTACAAATTTTAAGACACATGAATCAAAATAGTATGTAATCATATATAATGATATACA
>JABXWE010029299.1:0-15046 GCA_014611495.1 Limonius californicus | reverse complement strand
ATTATTGATTTATATCAAGTACAGCATTTTACACATGTCTGCTTATTTTCTTTTCTAAAAGTATCGTAGACATGAAGATACATCGTCCTCTACGTTCTTGCTTTTATTTAAATAAATAATTTTTTCTTCGTCTTGTTTTAGATTCAGCGGGCTAGGGAATAGTATTATTAATGTTAATCCAAAAAATCAAAAGGCTATGTTTAGATCTATATACCAAAGAATGCAAAAACAATAAAAATAAAACGATTGCGGTCTACTTTTTACTAAATAGGAAAGAGGCGACAACTTAGCTTTTTTTGTGACAATCCAGGGGGCGCTTTGATGCATTAGAGATGAGAAAGTGCCCAATGCCCGCGAAATTTAAAATACAAAAAATTGTAATTTAAAATAGAAATTTATTTAACGACATAATTGGTTAAGAAATTTTTTTACAACCAGAAGTAACAATGGTAGTACTTAGTGAGTTTATTTGAGTTTATTTTGTTCAAAGGTTCCTTCTTACAGAATGAACTACTACTTTTAACATTTAACATTGTATATTCTTTGCCATTTATATATTTATTGGCATTTTTTAACATAACTTTGAGTTTTAGGAAATAAAAGTCTCTAAATTTTAAATATTCCAATCAACCATCTTTAATAAACGTGTTACACATTGCTAAATTTTAGACAACAAACAACAAGCAGCGTTTAAATGAATTATCCCACATATTAGGAGCAAAGTGTTCTTCACAAACACGGCAATCCGTTGGAGGTTGCCAATTAGCAAATTGCTTCTGGATTTTACTTAACCATTTTGTTCTTAAAGCAGATACTCTGGGTAGTGATTTAAATATAACATTATTCCCATACACACTTAAACACCCAGGTATAGCACACTTACGTACCATCTAAAAGAAATATAACTATTTATTAAGTTTCAACTTTAGCTGCGACTTACTTTGAGCCCAAAATAGTATAGGTGAGGTCTGAATAGATCAAACTAAATAATTTTTAACGTCAGCTTCCACTACACAAATTAGAACAAATATATATTTACCGTTAATTAAGCGCTTGATGCGGTATTGGATTGAAATCAGAAGTAATTCTTCTAAATATTAAACAATAGGGTAGCTTAAATAAATCTGAATTTCAAAAATGTCAAAATACTCAAACTTCAAAATTAGAGATGGGCGTATGTGACAAAACGTAGGCGACTTGATGTCGGAAAGTTGAAACCGACTTGTCGTCTCTTTCCTATTTACCCTCTTTACTTTTTACTATTACCCTCTTTACTTTTTACGTGATACATTTTTTTTAAATAATGAAACATATTCAGCGGGGTAGATATTAAAAATACGCGTAATTTGATGTATGATACATATAATAAAAAAAAATGAATTACACCCAAAAAATGAAAAAATAACCAATTTTGGCTGGGAGGATCAGCCTTAAGTACCTACCTACACATTTTATACCTGGATATGTACTTGCTATTTGTGTTGCCTACACGCAAATTAGAAATGTTTGAAATATATCGATTTTTCTAAAATTTTATTTCCATTATTTCTGAAATAATTTAAATCTGATAAAAAATGTTAACACGGCATTTGAAAGAGAGTGGTTATATCTATCTACTGACGTGGAGATTTTTTCAATATTCATATTTTTGTAAATGCTATTTGAAAATTTTAAATTAAAATAGAGCTGTATGTCTTGTAATACTGAAGAGTAATTATTATTAAATTAAAAAAAAATCGCTCTATCAGTAGATAGACAAAACATCAATAAATCGGAAAAAAAATCGCCCTTGCTTCCTATGTTAAAATTGCATCCCAAAAATTGGAACAAAATGTACATAAAATGAAGCATATTTCGAGGTGTAAACTCCAGCCTTAAGCACTCATAAAACTTAGAATCAACATACAACAATATTTGGGATATTGGACACATTAGTCGTATTTCGTGCGGTTGCTTACAGTCCTATAAATATGACGCCGGGCGCTAACGGGTTACTTAAGTAGTGAAACTTGAAAACTAGTATAAAAAATCCAATTTGAAGTAAAGTTTAAAATTTCCATTAAATCGGGAGATTTCCCCTTTTGAGGAATGAGAACCGATATATTCCTTTACCCTTCTCTCCCGCTTCTGTCGTCTTGACTCTTGCTTCGCCTTCTTGTTCTATTGTTTACAATTACTTTAGATTTGTTCTTACCAATTTTGAAAGTTGGCAACAATGATGTCGGTAGTGTCATGGTAGTGTCTAATAAACCGAAGAAAGGAAAGTATAATTTTAATTATCTACTTAGAAATTGCTAAAGAAGCGTAATTAAACATTTCATTTCTATAAATAAAAACGAAATTTTGCTGCTTCAATAAACTATGTTTTACCATCCCATGCTTTAAAGAAAAACCAAAGTCCCTCTCACAGGAACATTAAACAGCCACACCTAAAATTTGACAGATTGGAATGACAGCCAGCAAACTGCGAAGTTTAGGGTTAGTTATGTTAAATCGCAAATAGGAAGAGGAATTACATCTTCCAGGTAGAATTTTTTTGTAAATTTGTTTGTAGGTGAGAACTCGGAAGTATGTTCTTTTCAGAAGTTCAACATTACCTTGTAATTTGTAGTCAGAAATGGTTGAAGAAGTAAGGAAGATAGTACAAGAGCTCTTGTCGAAAGTGTCCGAACTGTATTGCGTATTGATTACGGATAGAGATGGAGTCCCCGTTTTGAAAGTCAACACAGATCAGGCGCCGGAACTGGCCATGCGTCCTGGCTTCTTATCCACATTTGGCCTTGCCATAGATCAGGGAAGCAAGTTAGGACTGGGAAAAGCAAAAACGTTGATATGTTCTTACTCACAATATCAAGTAGTGCAGATGAACAAGTTACCCCTAGTTATAAGTTTTATTGCCAGTGATACCTGCAACACTGGTCATATTTTAGGATTAGAGCAATATATTGATCCACTTCTTGTAAATCTAACACTGGCAGTCGCCGATACCTAGTGAATAAATAATATTGTCTCTTATAACATTTAATGTCGTCCAATGTATAAAATATGATATTAAATTAATAGACAAAGATTTGCATATGTAAAAATCTATTTGGCTAGTTTACAAACTTTACATTTCTCTTGTTAACATGATAGGAAAATTCTCAGTCACCAGGTAATCATTTTCGAAGATGACCACAAGGTTCACTTCAAATTCTGAAAATAAAATATATATATTAAGAAGGGATTTTATTTTTGATGTTTACTTCATTACCTATTTTAAAGCTGGGAGTTATTAAAGTTGGACAAGTAAACAATCTTGGGAATACCATGTAGATCGGAATAGCAATGTTATGTGGTATGTCTCCTTCACCGATCTGTATATTTTGTATTTCTGTAGCTTGAAAAGAATGAACTCCTTTAACATATAATGCAAGAATTAAAGAAAAATAACTTAAGTTTTAGTATAGTGAAACAGGAGGCCTCGTACGCCCATTGAAATATTTATATAACCGCTGCATCTGTAACGTATGTATGTGCTACATACAGGGCCTAGTTAGTGTGAAAACTTCTTTCATATCTGGTATCATTCAAAATGATTTACCCAATGAAAAATCTAATTAATTTCCTTACAATATACACAGAAATTTAGTATAACCACGACAAACTATACTTTTTTTTTAGCTAAAACCTAATCTTAGAAAAAGTAGTGGTCTAAACCTTGATAGTTTTTTTTGTTATTCAAGTTACAACATGTACTTTGGACAGAATTTATTAGTATTTCTTTGAGTAGCTAATAAGCTCTAATTTGACGAAAACGTTTACCAATGTATGACCTTCGAAGATGAAAGGTCACCAATCACCATAATGGACACAGCAATTCAAGAACAAGAAGCCTCCGTAGCAAACGTTATTTGCATATTGCGTAATTTCTGGAATAGTTTAAATGGATCGCCTTACATACTCTTCCATAATTTCAAAGTCGGTTAGCTTTTATTTGACGTAAGCTATCGCATATTTAGAAGTGGTCGTGGCGCAGCAACTAGTGCATTGGGCTGTTGCGCTGAAGGACCTGGGTTTGATAGTAGGTCCAGGAACATCGGATTTTTAAACAGCTATTTTCCCTCGGTAGGCAGTGGCAAACTACCGAGGCACTTCTGCCTTCTCTGGAGAAGAATTGTAAGAAACTTCCCGGTTGTTCGACGCCGGCCTTAAATGGTAGGTCCCCTATGTTTGTGTACATTACTTTACACGCACGTCACAAACGTAAGAGAGGCGGTAACCACGCTCCCTCTAGAGTCAAAGGACTGCAAAGAGCGATCACATATTTAAAGTTCAAGGCCAATGAAAAGCGATCTGAAAAAAATTAATTAGAGCAGGTCGTGGACGTGAAAATGTATATCATAACTACAAGGTTACGTACACACACACACACTTCTCGCCTTCACACCCATGTATACACAAGCGCGCGCACATATACACACACAACCCTCTAGAGCGGCTACTTTGACAATTTTAAATAATTTTACTGTACACCACGATAAAAAGTATGCAAAAAATAAATAAATCATAGTAGGCCTAGTTTTATCGAAAATTGCTATTAAAAAAAGAAAAAATCATAAAAATAGGCCAAAACCAAATTTCACAAAAAAATATTTTTAATAATCTACAGGGTGATTCTCATAGTCACGCAAATATTCTAACCGGTAACAGAGGACGGTAAAATAACACGATTCGTCCAATAAAGTCTTATACCAAAATTGTTAGTTTTCAAAGAAAAGCAGGTTGTAATTTGTTCTAAACAAGGTTTAATAGCCACAGGTATTTTTTAAGAAAAAGTAATTAAAAACCAAAGATGGCTGTAGTTTGTTAATGTCACATTGACGTTTTCGTTTTGAAAAATACCGTAAATTGGATTTTACCAATGCTGAGAGGGCTGATACGGTATTAATTCATGGAGAGGCCCGGGGGAATGCTGTACTTGCTCGAAATTTGTACCGTGAACGTTTCCCTCGACGGCGACTGCTGAACACGCGAACCTTTGTGAGTATGGTTCACCACCTCAGAGATTTTGAGAGATCATCTTATTGGACGTTTTGCCCAGACTGTTAAATGGTAATGGTTACCTCGATTTTTTGGTAAATGTTACGCGGCAGAACATGCTTCATCTCCATGATGGCGCTGCACAAGCGACGGCCTGGATGCATATCGTTGGATAGGCCGTAATGGACCGATCTGGTGGCCCCCGAGGTCGCCTGACTTAAATTCTTGTTAACTTTTTTGGAATGGGGTCACATGAAGTAACTTGTTTACAACACTCCAGTCGGCGCAGTAGAAGAACTCCAGTAACGAGTTAATAACGCCGCATTGCAAATTCGTCAAAGTGCAGGAGTTTTGGAACGGGTTCGGAGGTCTCGGATACGCCGTGCGGAAGCTTGTATTGCCAACGCCGGGCAGCATTTTGAGCATCTCCTTTAACGACTTGGCTTTAATTGTAATTTATTTTATGATTTCGTTTTTCACAATCACAAATAAAATGTTCCGTTCGTTGTTCATCTTTTCGTCTTTTTAATTCAAATGAGCTTCTTCGATAATTCATAAAGAGCAGAGCGTTTCTTATTGCAGGTACTTTTTAAACTTTAGCACCTTCTTAGTCTCAGTTTAAAATCCTCCAATTCAACTGGTCACATCTCATAATTCATAAGCTGCGTGCTCAGTTTGAAAATTTTCACCGGCTCTCAAACAGGGTAACTTCATTGACCATTGTGTTTCTCAAAATCTATAAACATTTTTATAAGACAATTATGGATGTGTTGTATTCTTTTGTTGTAAACAATCACTGCTTAAAATATTTGCATATCTTTTAAAGTCACCCTGTATAATTAATTACAATGATGAATGAATTAAAATTCCATTTTCGTCTTAACAAAGAGTGCCATGAAAAACAAAAAGGTCATGAACTGCCAAGTTTATGAACTGTAAATTAAGGGTCCTGTAAATTTAAATAGCAAGTTAAATAATGGCTGGAATTGGCCAAAATTAAAATCGATCAGAAAACAGGAAGTTACAGGAGGGTGTGAAGGTGACAAGTGACACACACTGTATATAATACTTTTTATTTATAAATGTGCTCCTCTTAACAAAATTATGCGAGCCGCTACTGCTGGTGGTGTATATCAGGAAGAGATCCTTATGAAAATTGCCATCAGTGCACCTATGGCGACGACATAACCTTAAAGGCAGGAGGTTGCCACTAAAACAATCGGAGCCGCATTTAAAATTGTGTGCGATGGAGAATAACGGAGCACAGAGGTGCAGAGCATGCTTAATCAGAGGCGAAGACATGTACCACTTACAAGAAAACTTCAGATCATACGACGAACATGTACACAATTTGTTAGAACTATTACAAACGTGTGCTTCTGTGCAGGTAGGTTGATGGTTTCGGCAGCATTTTTCTTTATAAAATGTACTGACGACGTTTTTAGGGGTCCTTTGAAGATACATTCCCGCAATTTATTTGCAAGCTGTGTGTTAAAAAAGCCAACGATTCATACCGTTTTAGGCTGCAATGTAACGATGCACAAATGCAACTTCAATCTGAATTGGAAGTTAAATTATGTTCTAGTCCACAATTACAACTACGGCTGCAATCTGAGCTAGAAGTTAAATTGCGTTCAGGGTATGTTGTAGACTCGGCCTCTTCTACAATTTTTTATCATACAAAATTGTTTCCATTTTAGATCTACGGAAGAAGAAGACGAAGAAGATAATACTATTAGAAACAGTTTTCCTGTAGTTTTAAGTGAATTCAGTGCCAAATCCGAGTCCACAGAAAGTGCCAAAGCAAATTTAAATATCGAAAATAAACTTAAAACAGATTTATGGATGAACGGTGTTTTAAAGAAAGGCCCCATTGGTTTAGTGCCTCAGAAGCAGCGCACATGCGATCAGTGCGGCAAAGAATTCAAGTATCGTGCTAGCATGATTAAACATAAACACAAGCATAATGTAACGTTACGTTCTTGTGCATACTGCGATGAATCACCGGCCACTGCTTCTTTACTGGCCCGACACATGGAGCAGATGCACGCACACTTGAAAAACATAAAATGTTCAGAGTGCGACAAGGCTTTCTTTAAGCAGGCTAATTTAAGGCTACACATGTACGTACATTCCGGGATTAAACGCCACATGTGCGAGGTGTGTGGCGTCTCGTTTGCATTGGCTGGCAATTTGGCTGCCCATCGTCGTTTGCACACGGGCCTGAAGCCGTACACTTGCAATCAGTGCGGACGGGGTTTTACACAGCAAGCAGCGCTGCGTTCGCACGAAGCAGGGCACTCGGATCGGAAAGATCACGTGTGTTCAGAGTGTGGGGCTGCCTTTAGCCGGGCTGGGGCTTTACGAAACCACTGCAAAAGACACCTTCCCGTTCGACCCTTCGTTTGTTCTGTATGCAATAAAGCCTTTACTTTCAGTTCGGAGAGGAAAAGACACATGACCATTCATACAGGGGAAAAGAATCACGAATGCAACATATGCGGGAGCCGGTTCAATCGAAGTACAAACTTAGCCGTGCACCGCCGGATCCATACGGGCGATACGCCTCACATCTGTTCTGTGTGTGGAAAACGTTTTAGTCAAGCGCACTGTCTACGCACTCACATGACCACCCATACTACTTAGTGTACTATAATAAAATTCCTATTTTTTTTAGCCTAAAATGAAATGTCTACTAGTATTTTATTTATGAAAATGTGTATCTCTGTATAAGGCCTGTATGACACGGCACAGAATCTTGTACAAAATTCTGCAAAACACGTATTACACGGAACGGAAATTTTAATGTACGCGTAGATAAGGTAGAAATCTATCAAGGTTTAATAATCATTGTTTACTATTATTTACATAACCTCGAATGTTGTATATTTTTTCGTGGCTTGTATTATTTTTGTGTTTTCCAGAAGGTTTTTTTTTTTGTTTATAAGTTACATTAAGTGTGTGTAGAATGGCTAGCTCTGCGAGATTTTAGGTGGTACACGTGGTAAAACATTTACGTCTTTGCTCTCTGTGATCGTTGATGAACACTAGAAAGTGCTCGTTTGCGCATAGATTTGACGTTGTTTCTGAACAAAATTCTGTAGACTTTAGAGCACGAGCTACAGAATGTTTGCAGTATGACACTGCACAGAATTTTGTAAAAACACTTTGAACAAAATTTTGTGCCGTGTCATACAGGCCTAAAGAATACTTATGGCGATTTTCAGATTTTTTGGAATAATTTATAAACTGTTAAGAATTTTAAAATTTTCTCAATGGAATCTGAATCAGCGCTCAAAATTGCACAACTCTGCCCACGTATTAACGTTATTTGATACTTGAAATCTTCGTATTTTTTCAAACAATTTAATCAAATTTTTATTTACCATTTGTCGAAACCAACAACTAATTTAATTTTTCCTTATCTAACAAATAAATTCAAGTTTAATACATTTCAAATTTAGTAGAATATAAAATTCGAGGAAGGTGTTTCGAATGTCCGAATGTGGCCGAAAGAGAACAACAGATAGATCAGCCTGTAATATATAAAATGCTGCTACCAATTGAAAATACAATAACCAAAATCCTGCAGGAACACAACTTTACCTACAAACATTTTAGAAACTTCTCTGAGCAAAGAATCCGCTTGAAAAGGCAAAAAAGTGCATGGATGATGTTAACAATCTAATTATTACTTCAAAAGACGTGCGTAGTATATTAAATCACCAAAAATTAAAATATCCATTCATCCAACGTGCAAAAAAGAATATTACATGAAAAAGTCTCAGGTGATTTCGATTTCCCCACAATCTTCATGCACTTAAATACTGAACAAAATTCATACGGTCATCCTAAATTAATCTAACATTCTAATACTATGAAACTTATACAATCAGAGAACCTCAAGCCATGTATCAAGAATGATATAAGAAAATCATCGCCACCAATCCTCTATGAGTGTAATAGTTTTGCCCAACAAATGACAGCAAAGACAAAAACATACAAGAAAAACGATTAAGATACAAATCAAAGCAGATATTAATGGTATATTTAAAAATATATTAATCAAAGCCAGATGCATTCTTCAATTTTACAAATTAACAATGCAAAAGCGTGTGAAAAACCTATACAATTGCCGCAATCGTTAAAAATAAAAAAATTCAGTCGATTCATGTAGCATTTTATGCAAACAATAAAATACAGGATCTCTAAAGACTTTTACTTGAAAGATTACTCGATCCTTGCAAACAATATGAGGAGGAAAATTGAGAACTTCTGAGAACTATTGTGAGTTATGCTATTTAGAAATATATATAATTTATATATAAAAAAATATATATATATATATTAAATTAGAGAAAATGTGCAAAAAGTATGCCGATTATGAAAATGTATTAATTTTCAGGCACTTCTAAAAAAATATCTTGAAAATTGGCTTTTATGAAAATCTCTAATAAGTTTATTATTAAAATTATACAATTGAAACTTGGTATTCCAATATAAGCAGACACGGGGAGAATCCAATTCTAGCAATTAAAATATTCTACATCGGCTATTTTCAGAGATACGATAGTTAACTTTTTATTTTCTTATGGGCGACATATTGTTTTTATAAATAGAGCGTAAAAAATGCTTTATAACAATGTGTGATATGCACATACCAACAATAGAAATAATGCTAAAAATCAAGAAAAACTGTTTTCATCTAGGTTGCTTTGAAATTCCCACAAAACAATCGAATTATTTCTCCATAATAAATGCACTCGGATTTAAGAAATTCGATCTAAACAAATTAAACTTGAAGGTAATATTGTCAAAGACGTGATGATACGACAGCATAATGATGCAAAAATACATAGTAGGTAAGTACCTATTACATAATAGTATATTATTATACGAGTTTCATAAGAGGGCCTATTGTAGCACGCGTGGGTTTGAATAGAACAAGTGCTACAATTCCCGTTATAAAACAAGTATAATATACTATTTTATCTACTTTGAGATACTGATTATGTAGAAATTCAAAATTTCTGATATTAAAAATGTCGCATTACACAACTGTTTTTGGTAACAATTTGGTTTTTAAAATTGGTGACATTTGCTTTCACTTTGGTCATAAAACGTCAGATGTCGAATACATAACCACAAACTCTGAACTGTATTTATTAAATTTACTACAATCAAATATAATTTAAACTTAACTTTTAACGAATTAATTAAACAATTTTTTCTACTTATTTAAATTTTTCAAATTTAAACAAATTCAAATGTCAGAACGACGAAATTGATACTTTGCCCGTTAGACGGCGACTGTCAAATGTCACTTGACAATTCGCCAACGTTACGCCCAAAAATCCCTAAATTGTGTAATGCATTTTTAATATCAGAAATTTTGAATTTCTACATAATCAGTAACTCAAAGTAGATCAAATAGTGCATTATACTCGTTTCAAAACGGGCATTGTAGCACTTGTTCCCACGCGTGCTACAATAGGCCCTCTTATGAAACTCTTATAATAATATATAATCTATTCACGATTGATTTGCCATCCAAATATATCAATTAATCGATTTATAATCGTAAATCGTGTGAAGTCTGGCCTATCTCTTTTATAATGGTTGAAAGCTTTCACAATTTGCATTTGCATATTATGTGTTTTATTAATTCTAAACTTACTAGATTATTTTAGAAAAGTAGGCGACTCTAGAGCTGGCAACAGGGCAATTTCATTTTGACATTGCTAGAAATCAATCAAATAAAATTTCAGAAAGGAAACTTAAGAAAAAAAAACAGCCTGCTGGATGGCAAATCAATCGTAAATAGTGTATACTATTATTAAATTTAACTAAAACAATTAGGACCGCTGAAAACGGCAAATGTTCAGACAATTGTTCCCTGAAAATAATGCATCCAAGACAATCTATATCAAGAAGGTTACCTATTTAAAAATGAAGTTCTTAACTCACACACTTCGCAAGAGGTACAAACTGGGATGATTTCTAACTGTATTTTGTGTATAGAAACGTGTTTCTAATTATTAAGCAAAAGAGAGATAGAGAGACTGTTTGAAACGGTGTTTATATAATCCTATGGGATTCTGTGTGTTTCATGGCACAATACTAACCATCTTTGGCATAACCCTCTGCACATCCACAAGTTTCCACGCGGACCAACTGCAACTCCAAAGAGCGCACCGAAGTGTGACACCTTTCCAACACCACATGCCCAGTGAACGGACGAAAAACACTGCAGCAGGTAGAATCCAACTGGCCGGTTATAAGGAAATCGGGAATTCCGCTTCCCTTTGCCATTACTGAAGTTGGATTCATAGTGAAACTGACGGAACGCAGTGGCTCCAGTGGACGAGGCAAATATTGCACAAAAAATTGCTGCGCCTTCTGCAGGTCCTTGGATAAAAATGAGCGCTTAATGTCGCAACGAAGACCGTAGCTGATATTGATAAAAACACCGTGATATGTTTCGTACAAGTTCCTGTTGGGTCGAGCCTGTAATGGTAAGTCGAATGGGATTTCGGTCCGACCTGCTGGTAACCGTCCTGCGGCGCATACTTCGCAATACACGTTCAGCAGTTGAATTGGCTGTAATCAAAGCAAAATCGAGGAAATTTATACCTGAAAACGTCGGTAAACATTTAACTAAAAGCAGCACGCACTTTTACGGCGTTATAAAACGCCTCTATTATTCCCACATTCTTTGAGCTCAGTTGCAAGTTCACTGCACCTTCCATTGACAAACTAATACCATCGTGTTTTAAATCTGTGGTTGTGTTTACAACTATTGTACCGGTTAGGTTTTCCTAGAAAGAGAAAAACTCAAGCAAATAGCAGTTGCCTTAAATCTAAACTTACTCCTTCGTGATACACCTTATCTGGTTTCCTAAGCAAAATATCTAATATGATCGACATTTTCCCAAATTGATATTTTACATTAGTATCGCGTTGTACTCTATGTAACTGCCTAACCACAGAAGCTGTTAATTCTAGCACCACTTTGAGGTTATGTAAAACTAGAGAACTAATTAATCAGCTATAAAGTTTAATTGAACAAAAGATGGCGCAACCCACAAAATTTAATAGATTTTTGAATGACGATCTGTTAGGAAAAACCTTGAATTAATTTAATATAACAATTAACAACCTAATTTTACTTCCTTAATAGGCGCCCGCCGCCCGAATATATGTACCTACCTATTTAAAAAATTTGGAAAACTTGGAAATAATCAGTGATTGGAACGTTACTTTTAAAAAATAACGCGTTCCCGTTACACGTTAATCACTAATAAAAGTAACACGTTGCCGTTACACGTTACTTACTTTCGCAAGTAACGCGTTACTATAGACGTTTCTTAACTTTTTTTAAATTTTATTTAATTACTCTTATTCTTTGAAATTTGGTTTACTGTGAATGTTACTTACCTACTTTAAAATTCTAAAAGAACAATAATACAATAGGTGCTCATTAGTCATTAATCATTTTTTTGGTAAGATAAAATAAATTATATTGAATGTAATTGTTTGCAACTACAGTAAATAGCCATTAGCCACAGGGTATGTATGACTAAGCAAACTGTTTGGAGATAAGATTTTACATTTGAACATTAGCAGCCTTGAATACAATTGGGGGATTAGAGATTATACAGTTTATGACCTACGTCCCTCTTAGACGGCATCTGGCAGATAAATTTTCTGAACTTTATGAATTCGCAAAACATCCTAAAATTTTAACTGTGTATGTATAGGATAGGTACTGCATTTTGTAGGTTGTTAAAAATGGTTTTGTTTACAGTTTACACCAATAAATCGATTTAAATTTAATGATTTTTTTTAAATAAAAGGAAACAATTAAAAGTAACGTCAAAGTAACGTCTAATACGTTACTCGTTACCAAAAAAAATAACGCGTTCCCGTTACTAGTTCTTTGTGTACAAATGTAACGCGTTCCCGTTACACGTTTCTAAAAAAGTAACGCGTTACTAGTAACGCCGTTACTTTTAACGCGTTACTTCCAATCACTGGAAATAATTAGCACAAAAATGAAACCAGCCATATTCGCTCTTGAAAAATATCATAAATAAAATATCCAAAGTTGACCAAAATAAAATGATTTCGAAAAAATGGTATCCGAATAAGGCACTTTCACTGTAATATATTAAAATACTTTCCCTTCCACAGCTCCTACACTAGGTACATATGTTTTTCAGAGGCGGCACAAGACCTAAATTTTATGTGGGCAAGATAAATTTTGCGAGGCCCTCTGGTGGCGTAAGAGGACGGATTTTATATAGAGAAAAAAATTTTTTGAAACTCAAATTTTTATTCATGAGATATACAAACATCTTCAATTTAACTAACATTATTAAGAAATAAAGGCTAGGGGCACATGAACGATTTTGCAATCGGCCGACTCTCCATGTGCGATGGAAACAATCGGCCGATCGTAAAATCGCTTCATCTTCCTATCGGGAAATCGTGATCGGCCGAATTGAAAATCGTTCATGTGTTCCTAGCCTAACAGTAAAGAATTAAAGAAACAGAAATTTCCTGCTTTTACCCTTACTGAACTGCTTAATAACTGTATCGTAATCCAGCTTAGATGCTGTATCGGCTTCAATAGATAAAACTGCCAAAGCTGAAAGTCTTTCCTGACCCATTGCACTGCTTAAATAATTTTTTATTAGTTTTAATTTTGAAAAGCTTCTTTCAGCAGAGGCTGTACTTACTGGTACTGTTTCAAAATTCGAATAACAATATAAATATTTGGATAAATTTCTCTTAAGTTATTTTCTGTTAGGTATTGGAGCAGCTGCTTCACATCTTTAATGAAGCCGAGTAAATTTGGGATCATTGTTTGTAATTCTTCATATAATTCGTAAGGTTGGAAGTCACTGCTCTCACCCACTCGCAGGACTGTGTGTAAATCTTGACAGCTTTTTAATATATCATTTTTTGGATTATTTTTCAACTTGCTTAGATCATAGAGAAAACCAAAATTTTCAAAATGTTGATTCAAAGATGTAAATCTTGATTCCATATTGTTCACTATGGAATCAATCATGGTGTTAAGAAAATCTGTTTCGTACCGGCTTTTGGGAGACTATAGGTTCATCGCTGCTTTCATAATCGAACATCCTTTTCTTTTTGGCTACCCTTTTATTTTTAAAGTCTTTTGGCAGATCATAACTGCTTTTCTCAATAAATTGACGAGCGTCAGACAAGCATGGTTCGAACCCAGTTTCTCGATATTCTTTGATCCAGTCACAAAATGTGCACAAATGTTCAAGAGCAATGCTTAAATGGACTTGTACAGATTGCCATAATTTGCTTATGATATTAACACGCGATACTATCTCATACCATAAAATGTAATATGATAAATTCTAAGCTGAGCATTTCGTTCAAAACCGAATCACAATCACTGAGTGTGTCTGATTCTTCCGTGTGATTTTTTAAACTTTCAATGCATTCAACATCAACAAATTGCAATAATACGGCCTTCACTGCCTCGATTCTGCTTTCCCACCTTGTGTCTGATAAAGACTTTATAGTAAGCTTTAATTTGCCTTTGATTAATTCCCAGCGTTTGTTGGCTCTTGAAAAAAGCAAATAAATTTTCTGAATAAAACCAAAAAATGTTTTTGCTGCCGCAGAAGAATTTGCTGCGTCTACCAACAGCAGATTCCAATTATGACACCCGCAACGTGTAAAAAATGCCCTGGGATTAATATTTAATATTCGAGTTTTAACTCCAATATTTATACCTACCATATTTTCACTATTGTCGTATCCTTGGCCACGACCGTTTTGAATATCTAATCCATTTTTTTCTAACTCTTCCAGTATTGCATTAGTTACATATTCTCCAGTCGTCTCAGCGACAGCAAGAAATCCGATTAAGTGTTCTTCTATTGTGGCGGGTGATGTAGGTATTACAAAATCTTAAGATGACTGACATTTGTTCAACTCGACCAGAGTCTCTAGAGCATTCGAGCAAAATAGAATAATA
>JABXWE010029298.1:0-24637 GCA_014611495.1 Limonius californicus | reverse complement strand
AATTTGAAGCAACCTAACCTCAACGTAAACTCGAATATGATTTAGGCTAATCTTAAGTTGAATTTTGTTCAATTTACCCTACTTTAAAGTAACATAGTCCTAACGTAACTTCAGCGAATGTAATTTAACTTCAGTTAAATTTATAATAAACTAATAACTAATAAACTACTCAAAATTAAACATACTCTAAAGCAATCTAACTTAAATTTAAGCTAATAAACTATTCTAAATTAAACATAATCTAAAGCAACATAACCTTAGCTAAGTTAAGTTTAATTTAAACTTCATTAAGCTAAATATAATCCAATCTCAAGGATCCTAGCCCGGACTTAATCGACCTCAATATAATTCAAAATTAATTTAAACTAAATTTAGTCAAGTTAAACTAAATCTAAAGTAACCTAGTTCTAACCTAAAACAATCTAATCTTACCCAAATTTAAGTAAAGCTGCTGAATTAAGTTAAATTTAATCAAATTTTACCCAGTTAACCAACGTAAATTTACCTTCATGAGAATTCAGCTTATTTGAACCTAATCTATTGTAACTTTGTACTAATCTAAGCCACTACAATCTGACATAAGTTTAATTTATTAGGTTAAATTTAATACAACTCGAAGTAACCTAGTCTTAATCTAACCTAACTTAGTAAGATATTTTTTAATTTTAAGTCAAACTGAAGTGAGTTCCCTTCTTCTTAGAGTACTTTATCCCTTACGAGACGTAGAGATCTTCTCTTCTATGTCTGTATTGCGCGTGTAGAGTGCCACAGACACAAAGGACCTACAGCTTAACGTGGGCTCCGACCCACGGAAAGTGTAAACACTTCTACTCCATAGAAGATTTACTAGGCAGATTTTGCCATTGCCTTGCGAGGGAGAACGGTCTTAAAAATTTGATGGTCCGGTATTGGGAATTGAACTCAGGACCTTCCGCGTAGAAGTCTAACGCGCTAACTTCTAGCCCACGGCCGCCTTCTGAAGTGAGTTAATTCAACTTAATTTAACGCAATTAGCCAACCTACAATACGTTTCGCTTAAGTTAGATTTACCTGAATTTAAGCTAACCTGAAGTATGCTAAGGCCCGGTCTTTCCAGATCCTATTAAAATGCCTATTAGTTAATCGGCGATTAAATTTAGTAGGAACATTTAGTAGCCGAATTTCTCAAGCGCGTCTTTCCATCCCTTCTTAATAGCAGGTTAACTATTCAGCTATTAAGGTTCAGAGTAATACTTTCTCTTATGTTGGTAACAACGGTAACTATAAAGCAACTAAAGGACAACTTCATCTCACTTCGTTAGAGCAAGCAAGCTTCATGCCCAAAATATAATAAAGACAAAGATGCAGTATATGGCACCGAATAATACCGCGAAATATAAAATTTAAAAATGTACGTGCTTCTAACAGCAGAATGCGTTCATCTGCATGTCAGAAGGGATCATAAAATTATTGCAAGTCTGCATTTTTGCCTGCATTATTGGGTATACCTCGTGGTTGTCGAGTGTCTTATCGAAATTATATTTTAAATTTTTCCTGTATTAACGAATATGAATAAAGTGAAAAGGGAAAGGGCGGTAAATTTCACCGTATTAGAGGTGAGATTTTTAATAGATATTGCTTTGCGATATTCATTTATTATCGAAAATAAAAAAACTGATGCTGTCTGATATGCGAAACCGCCTCACAAATTCAGCTTCATTCCATCTTTCTAAATTATTTGGCCTTGGACGTACCGTGTATGGGTGACGTTCAGGATTTATAAACTCGACAATTTCCGCGAGATCATTGTCTAAAATATCGTCAAAATCCTCGAAAACATCCATTCTTCGCGGATACGTAATTTTTAGGTTATGTAAATAATCACGCGTCAAATAATACAGCTCAGCTGGGCATTGATGCGCACGCGTGCACTAGTTAATAGCAGCTTTTAGACTTTAATAGGAGGTTCATCCACCTAATAAGTTAACTGGCTATTAACGCTCACTAGTAGCTAAATAAGTACTATTGGTAAGTGGAAAGACGCTTTCAACAGTTAGTAGCTGAATAAAAGTTATTAGGATGTTTATTAGGAGGTGGAAAGACCGGGCCTAAGTGTAACTTGTCACACTCCAAACTTTAATCAGTAGTAAATCTAATGTAACGATCACAATTGTTGTTGCTATTTTTTCCATTAAAAAATGCGTGGACAGCCATTTTCATCACCTCAAGAAGCTGTTGAAGTGTATAAATCTTCAAGGCGAATATTTTGAGAAGCAATAAAACAGTTTATTCCAAAAAAATTTCTTTCCTAATTTTTGTAAAAACTTAAAAGGCTGCCCTCGTATTACTAGTACTAGACGCTTTTTTTACTATCTTATAGATACTGCGACCATCTATTATTATTCGTATGTCAATAGATGTTACTCATCAAGCTATTGTAACCATAATTGACTTCTAATAAAATATCCCATTTGAATAGTCGATATAATTACGATGTCATAACAATCCACCTATTATTTATATCTTGCTACTGGTGGGATTTGTTGTGGAGCCACAAACTGATACGGATAAATACAATTTGACAAGAGCAGAGTTTACTTCAATTTGCAATATACAATGGGGAATTTTTCGGAAAGCAAACTACTATAAAATACAATGTACTGGAAGCGATTTAGATATCTGATTTGTAATCGCACCAAGATAATTTCGCTGATCTAATCTAAGTAGTGCTTGTTTACTTGATTTATTTACCCTAGTATAATAGGAGTAAAGTGATCTCTTTCTATTATACAGGGGCATTAGGCAACATGAGAAAGACGAACGCTGTCGCAACGTTTATAGTTCATCTAATAGTATGAATGTAAATTAATAACTTCAATACACGAGCTGTTCATTCCACGAGCAGTACGTTATAAACCTGTGTTTTGCTTTTTATTAATACGCCTATATCTTTCCTTATGCCAATGGTATGGTAAATTAGTATAGGTTACCTTGTGATAATCCTAAGGTAATTGTATAATATCGGTGTTAATAATGAGGAAGCGATGCGCAGTTGCATTAAATTAAAAGCTACAAAAAGTTAATTCCATAATATTTCTTTGTCTCCGAGATAGTTAGCTAGTTGCGGCTTCTTGTCTTTAATTTTTCATTAGTTTATGCTTGCTCTCATATTTAATGCTGCACAAAATCACCACGTATAATTACATAACTGTTCATGTAAACTGGTTTAGATAAAGAAAATTGTTAAACTAAATCGTTTTTACGCGAAAAATGGATGATTGCCTTCATTATACAAAATTAAAAATTGAAACCACCATAACCATTAAAATACTAACTCGATAATTATCTTCTACCGCAGTTAATACATGAAAAATGATGCCATCAAACTAAAGTACAAGTACTAAGGAAATGATGAAGCTATAAACTAATTACATAATTTCATGCACATACAAAGTTACACGCCGAACACTTACCTTTACAGTCACTTCCTTACTTTATTACTAAAAAAATCTGCACCCATTGTATTTAAATTAATTAGACGAATTTTCCCCTTGTGAGTTTCTACATCCCTTTTTATGAGGGTGCAGATATTTATTCTGTTTAAAGAATACGTAATTTAAATTATTTAATATTTTTCTGGACCCGTTAGAATTTAATATTTCATCTAATTAAAAAAATTAACCATTCTAGGTAACCCTTGATGTTTGCTTATTAGATTGACAAAATCCTTGCAAGAGCTCAATTTAGTATCCACCATTAATTTACCTGTTTTGTTCAACGTATCCATTATATCCATTTGTGTGATACCCCACTTGCTCGCCACTATTTGTTCGCCTGCCGTTTGCTCGCGGATCTCTACACCTGACATCTATTTGCTCGCGGGTCTCTATACCTGACACCTATTTGCTCGCTACGCCGAACAAATAAAATATTATCTGTAAGCATGTTAGTAATTCTCAAAATCATACATTGCTCTAAAGCAGTAGTTTTCAAACTGTTTTTGTCTCCGTGTTTCCGGAAATTTCCACCATATTCGGGAGGGTGCTAGATGGTACTGGAATAATGTGGAAAATCCGTTTTCCTTTATATAAGTAGCTGATCGCGATGAAATTAGTCATCATTTCAAAAATTGTGTGCTGTACTGTGGACTGTGTGTTGAGTGCAATAAATCGATAACAAATATTTAACGTTAACTACCAGCTATACTCGTTTTTATACAGATGGATACATTTTTAAAACGGTCAGTAGAACCTTCCGCGTCTGGCAGTGACAAGAATACGAAAACAAAATAGATTGTACAGCGATAAATATCTCAAATATGGTTTTACCGTTATTTCCCCGAAACCTCAGTACGTACTTTGTCGAGAAGTGTTGTCAAAAGAAAGTATGAAGCCATGAAACCTATTTCGACATTTAAATACCAAACATCCAGACAAAAAGAAAAGCCTGTGTACATTGTGAAAACAAGTAAGCCACATACAATTGCTGAAGATCTGCATACCAGCAGCTGTTAAATGGTGCAAATATTGGTTGGTGAAAGCGATACCACTCTCTAATAATACTATTCAAAGAGGAATAAGTGACCTCCCAGAAGACATTCGAACACAAGTTGTTGAAAATATAAAGAAGTGCATCATTACAGACGGACGAATCCAGGTATATTTCTAACTGTGCCAAATTTATAGCATTGGTAAGATACAATAGTGGACATCGTACTATAGAAGATATTTTATTTTGTACTTACTCCATTAGACGCCAATACCACTGGAAAATGTTTATTCGACACTTCATGCAAAGTACTAATAAGTACGAGATTGACTACCCAAAGTGCATTGCTATATGCACCAATAGCACAAAGACTATGATAGGACATGGATCTGATCTTATGTCAGATTGAAAAGATAATGCCAAATTCTACATGGTTACACTGTCTTTCACATCGAGAAGCTGTTGCATCAAAATCTTTACCTTCTGAAATGAATTGTGTTTTGCAAAATGTCATTGAAGTGGTAAATTCCATCAACGGAAAAGCATTGCAGACTCGTATTTTTCGAAACACTTGTGAAGACATGGGTTCCTTATACACAAATCTTCTTTATCACTCGGAAGTAAAATGGCTTTCGACGGGTAACGTCTTGAAAAGAGTTTTCCAGTTACAAGCGTAACTTTTGAGGTACTGCTAGATGAGAAACCGGGATTTGAGAACATACTTTCCAATTCTCATTGGCTTCTTGTTTGTCTTTCCTTGCTGATATTTTCGAGCACTTAAACACTCTGAATAGCAGTTTTCAAGGCCCTAATATTACCATAATAATAGTCACGGACAAAAGTAACAGATTTATAAAGAAACCTGATATCGGGTCGACTTCAGTTGGTAAAAAGACGTTTGGTTCATTCCAGTGCGTTCAAGAACTCATGGAAAACTTAGTTAAGGATGATAATATGAGAAATTCTGATGATATGTTTGCAGATATGCAAGTTAGTTTGCACAATTTAAAACTACAGCTCATTAACAATTTCCCCAAACACGCTGAAAAAATGTCGACACGCATGAAAGAAAAACTTATTAAAGTATCATGTGATGGAATGTTCAAACTAGAATTATTTTCCCAGAGCGTAGATTGGACCATTTTAGGACCAAAAGGATGCCATTTGCTGCATCATATTTGTGTGATTTAAGTTTCTCGTCTATGCCTGCCATCAAAACAAAAGTAAGAAATAGCGCCGAATTTGAAAATTATATTATTGCGTGTGTATCAAATGCAGAGCCCAGATTTGAAAAGATAGTTTCTGAAGAACAGACACATACATCTCATTAATATTTTTATTTGTTTTTATGTTTACAGTTGTATGTTTAGGTTCTTGCTTCTGTTGAAAATTTTAATGTTCTAATTTGATTTATTTTTGTTTACTTTGTGAACTGGAAGGCAAAAATAAATGTCTTGAAACGACATTTTGTCTTATTTTACAAATCTTCCCGCTACACCCCTGACACTATATCACCCCGCACCCCTGAAGCGCGACCGACACTTTCGGCACCACTACCCTAAGCAATATTAAGAGTCAAAGCAGGGTTGCCTGTTTTAGTACTTGAATTCGAACTAAATCAGTGTCATCTGATTTTTATGTCGTATAAATTTTTAACTAGTAAATTCTCAAAACATCAGTTACTTTATTAATATAGAGACAGCATTTTAAGTTTCCAAAAATTTTAATAAGCGTTTTTAAGTTTTTACAAATAGAATAATAATAATAATACTCTGGCTATATGGTAGATATCTGAAAATAAAACTAGTTGTTTTGATTATGAAGCAAAAGATATGCTAAATTATTTTTCAAATCGAATTACCTTGATAAACGTAAACTAGTTTTTCTGTTGTAGTAGATAGTTGCCGATCAAACGGATGGCGAGTAACTGTTTCGCCGAGCATCTTTCCCAGTGAGCAATCGGTGGCGAGCAAACGGCGGCGAACAAGAGGTGTTGAACAAATGACCTCAAACCATAATCAATAACCTTGTCTTGTCTTTCGAACGATGGTCGTTAATATATACAGTGTGATCGTTTTATATTGTAACAAGTAGGTAAGGTATACAACTCACATGTGTATGAAATAATGCATAATTAACTTTAATTTTTAGCTATAAATTTATTTTTTTTACAATAAGAGTCCTGTGTACAGACAAATGTCAAATAGTTGTGTTTTGTCAAAACTAAACAAACTTCTGTACAAAGCTGTTGATTTGTATACATTCTTGTGGTAATAACAATCGGTTTCAATGTATTCTAATAGCGAAAAAACGGATATGATGTTGATTTTGGGAGAATGTAGAGGGGCGACGGACTTAGCAGTAGGACGATATCCACAGAGATACCCGGATAAACACCTTCATCACATAATGCTCTTAGGCGTTTTGGCTAGGAAGATAAAGGTAAGAGAACGACATGTCATAACTGTAGAAGCTGAAGCGGCAGTCATCGAACAAGTAACTAGTAATCCCCATATAAGCCAACGTACAGTTGCAAGAGCTGTAGGCTTTAGCCAAACTTCAATATTTAATATTTTAAAAGCAAACCAGTTTCATCCTTACCATGTCACATTACTGCAACACCGTATCGAACGTGATTACCCACTTCGAGTGAATTTCTGCCAATTCTTAAGAAACAAAGTTACTACTGATCCACTGTTTAGCAAATATTTTATTTTCTGACGAAGCGACGTTTAGTAACAATGGGTGTTTAAATAGACATAACTGTCATTTCTATTCACAAGCTAACCCACATTGGATACGGCAAGTACACTTTCGACGAATTTTTACTGTAAATGTGGTGTGGTATTGTTTACAACTTGGTGCCTACTTCTTTGAGGGTTGTTTAATTGGGAAAATGGATTAGCATTTTTTTTTAATGTTTGCTTCAACTTTTAGAAAATATTCCTCTTTATGTTAGCTAGCTTATGTGGTTTCAAACTGACGGAGCACCTGCCCACTTCCACAGATTTGTAAGAAACTACCAACGTGAGGTGCACTTTATCCTTGGCTTCCATGTAGTCTAGACTTGACTACGTTAGATTTATTTTTGTGGGGTAAAGTATAAAACGACGTCTACAAAACGTAAAATCTCAGGAAGATTTACGTGAAAGAATTATTGAATCATGTAGGTCAATCGCTCCACACATGCTAACTCATATTAGAAACTCTTTTCTACGGCGGATTGACTTATGTGGAGAGCAAGGTGGACGGCAGTTTTAACATTTATTACGTCATAAATTTTTTTATTTAATTTATTGTTTTTGTTGATTTTATTGTAATGTCAACATATTTCTATCAGATAGCCGTGTTCTCCTATGCTTTCTGAACCAAAAACCTAAGAACAAAACTTGTCTCCGAGGCTTAGTTTTCTCACACGGACCTGTTAAAGGTATCACCTTTAACATCGTATATTTAGTTTACAGCCACAAATATTTAAATAAGATAATTAATTTATCAATAAATAAGTTTATTACAACCTAAAATCACCATCAAATCATGATTTAAAGCATTAATCAATTAGTTGAAAGAAATGAACTGAACTGAACTGAACTGAAGCAAGAAACAGTCAAGAAACTAAAGCTGATAACCATGTTAATTTAAGCAAGTTAAGCGGGTATCGTGATTTTGAAAAATGTTTTTATTTAGAATTTTCAAATTTTGTGACAGTGACAGTTATTATTTTGTCTACTTAAGCTATTTTGTGTTTGGATTCTTTAATTTACTTTACGTTACTATGGATTAGACAGCAAGTGAATATGCAGACATGATTTTGGTTCTTGGCGAATGCGATGGTAATTACAACGAAGCTTCAAGGTCTATGCCGACCGTTTTCCTGATCGGAGACATCCATGCCATACTGTAATACGGGCTACAATGCAACGAATTAGGGAGACTGGAAATATTCTTCCAAGTCATTCTAATGCAGGTCGGCCGCGAAGAGTTAGAAATCCTAATTTGGAAGAAAGCATCTTGAAGTTTGTAAGTCAGCATCCGAGTTTATACTCGGATGCTGACTTACAAGTGTTCGTTCGATCACCAGAAATGTTGAAACATCCAAGTCTTCCGTGCAAAGAATTTTAAAAGATGATGGGGGGGGGGGGCTACATCCATTTCATAAAACAAGGGTGCAGCATTTGTTGGATACTGACCCCGAACCTAGTAGGAATTTTTGTGAGTGGCTTTTGGAAACCAACAGAGCAAATCCAAGATTCCTGGATAAGCTGTTGTGGATGGATGAAGCAACATTCACAAGAAATGGTATTTTCAATACTCATAACGAACATGTATGGGCACATGAAAATCCCCAAGCTTTGAAATTGCATAACTATCAAGTTCGTTTTTCTGTAAACGTGTGGGCAGTAATAATCGGCAATAAACTTGTTGGGCCATTTATACTACCCCGAAGACTGAATGCAGATAACTATTTAAATTTTTTAAATGAAGAATTCCCTTATCTTTTCGATGACATTCCTGTTCTGGTTCGGCGTGATATGTGGATGCAACAAGATGGGACTCCTTCGCATTATGCGGCATTGGTGAGACAGTGGTTTAACCCTTAACTACCATGCACGGGTCCTAGGGACCCAAGCTCTATTAAATTTTTGAATAACTTGACTGACGTACGGGTGAGGGTGCTACGCGTCCACGTATTATCCTATACTGCCGCAAAGTGCAGTTGCGACTTTTGGTTATAACAAATTTGGGTCCCAAGGACCCACGCATAGGACAAACGTTACAAAATATAATTGGTGAGATATCCTTATTTTAGCCAACTTAATTAAAAATAGCATCATTATCTATAGTTTTTAGTTCAAAATGGGGCCAAAAAGTATTTGAACGAAAGTGACATAGCAGCTCTCTTCAATAATGAAGATTTCTGGAATCACGATGTTGAAACTCGAAATACAGAACCTCCATTGCCAGCGTTTGACAACATTACAACTGAAGCAGATAAAAGTGATCTAGAAGAATTAGATCAAGAATATGCAAGCAGTCATGACAAGCAAAGTGACATTTCATGCGGGTCAGATGATGAGTGGGAGCCTGAAAATAGCGAAGTCGAAACCGAAATTTCGGAGGAAATACATGAATCTGCAGAGCACAAAATGAGTATGGATCAAGAAAATGGTCAAGAGGATGGTTAAGAGGATGTTCAAGAAGATTATCAGGAAGATAGCCAGGTAGATCCTACTAATATTGACGAGGCAAATCAACCAAGACAAACAGGAGTTTGGCATAGTAAGGATCGAAATATATGGGCAAAACAATGCCCTAAAAAACACAGGATTGCTGCTGATAATCTTATACACTTTTTACCTGGCCTTGCTGGTGATGCGAAACATAATCCTCCAAGTAATGCTCTTAAAGCATGGAATCTTCTAATCAGCGACGGCATGTTATACAGTCAGTTGTAGAGTGGACTAATCAAACAATATCAGTGATGAATGTTACTTATACTACGTCAATAAAACTTCGTCCTTCATTTGTGAAACCAATCTCTCAGAAATCAAGGCGTTTGTGGATTTGCTATATTTACAAGGCATATTTAAATCAAATCACGAGGATTTACGTTCAATGCGGAACACAGATGGAACGGGTAGAGACATTTTCAACTGTACCATGACTTTGGCACGATTCTATTTTTTTGCTGAGTTGTTTGCGATTTGACGATCAGGAAACAAGATCTGAAAGAAGGAACATATCCAAACTAGCACCGATTCAAGAACTTTTTGAGAAGCTTGTGACTCGATCAACCAACAGCTACACTGCTGGTGCATATTTGACGATCGATGAAATGTTAGTACCGTTTCGGGGTAGGTGTAGTTTCCGCATGTACATGCTCAATAAGCCTGCAAAGTACGGAATTAAAATTCAAATTCTGGCTGATGCAAAGACACATTATATGTGTAAATCTGAAGTTTGTTTGGGGAAAAGCATCGTAAACCAACCCAAGAACCCATTGCCGCATTCCACGCAAGTTGTCAATCGTTTGGTCAATCACATTCTTCTCATACTTCTCATGTCATACTTTGAAAAGTAACCGGAATATAACAGCCGATAATTGGTCTTCGTCAGTGGAGACAATAAAGAGTTACAAAAACACAATTTAACTTACGTTGGAACTCTGAAAAAAAAAAGACAGATACCCTTCGAATTTCTGCCAAACAAAAAACGTCCAGTACTTTCATCTCTTTTCGGATTTCGAGCGAAAGTTACTTTGGTCAGCCACGTTCCTAAGAAGGGTAAAGCCGTTGTTTTGTTATCAAGCATGCATCATGACTCCTATGTGAATCCAATTTCGAAAAAGCCAGAAGTAATAGAATTCTACAATTCAACTAAAGCTGGCGTAGATGCTCTGGACCAGAAATGTGCTGCTTATTCTACGTCTCGAAGAACCCGTCGTTGGCCAATGGCGATTTTCCATTGCATTTTAAATGTGACTGGGGTTAATAGCAGAGTTCTGTACCAATTTTCACCAAATGGCAAGGAGATTACACGATATAATTTCATCAAACAGCTCGGAAACGCCCTTTGCAAGCAACACATGGAGACCCGCATGAATAACAAACGCATCTCATGTCATCTTCGACAACTGATCGCCAAGAAGCTTGGTACTTCACTAACAGTTGAAACAGTCTTTGAGGAAGATATTTCCAGGTCCAAAAGAAAGAGATGCGCTTTTTGTCCTCCTAAAAAGGACCGAAAATGCAGCATGTCATGCGCACAGTGCAAAAAACCACTTTGCATGACATGTGCCAAAAAAGTTTGTGCAAACTGTTTTGAAAACTAAATATAGGCATTTAACGTTTGTTCATTATATTACCAAATACTTTTTGTAAGAATTAAAGTTTTATTTGATTTTGTTCTGGTGTATTTAACGCCTGTTGACAATGAGGAAGAATTAATTAACAGAAAACATCAAGCAGCAGCAACTGTTGATGAGCAAATGCTAGAGAGTGTAAAACAGGCGATTGTTGTGCGAGCTACCAAATGCATTGAAGCTGATGGAGTGCATTTTGAGCAGATGTTGTAGTTTATTAATAAATAAAATATTAATTTAAATAAGTTTTTTTAACATTAAAATACACCATTTACTTAAAAATTGTTTCGAAGAAGCTTCCTAAGGGAGCTCGTATTTCTAAATTACATTCTATTATGTGCCTTTTGCATAATCATTATTAGTAACAGACTGTTTATTTCATTCCGTTGAAGTAATTGCAACAGTGTGGCCAAGTTTATTATTCTTTTTTTCTTCGTGAGCGCAAACTAAGCCTCGGAGACAAATTTTGTTCTTAGGTGTTTTGTTCAGAAAGCATGGGAGAACACGGCTACCAGAAGCTTTAGTGGTAATTCTGGGACACCCTGTATAATCCCATACAGTGTGGCAATACATTACAATTAAAAAAATTTTAATTTTACATGTACAAAGAAGAAAGATAAAATATATTAGAAAATCATAGATGCTATTTAGTACATTATAAAGCACACCATTTGGAAAAACATTAGTTTCGAAAAGTATTTTAAATACATCTGATCTTGAATCTTCAGAGTCAAATGCTTTATGAAAGTATTTATAAGGTTATAGTTTAAAATGCCTAACGTGGCAATTTAAAATAATGGCCTTGCTAATCTGCTTCATATAAAAATCAATCACCAAAACATTTTCCTTTTCTGTTTTTCTTTAGGCGCTTTCAAGAAATAACTGATATTTTATGTTGGGTAAGCTATAACTTTCAGGAATTTCCTCAATAGGATTCTTAATGACAATATCTAACGTTTAAATTTAATGGAAATTCTCCGTGATATGTCTTATTTTATGAAGCATATTTTTACGTGTTATACGAAAAGTTTGGTGACATTATTAAGATTCCTCCACTTGTTTTAACGCTGCTGGTTTCCAAAGACCTTGTACGACGTTTCAGCAACCTCTCTAGTAGGGAATAATAGTTTATAATTGCTTGTAGCTGGTAATACACCGTAGATAATTCTTGTACGGCATAGTACTATGCGACCGGACTTTTATATTCAAAACTGTCGTAGGTAACGAATTGCATTAGTTGATATATTGTTTCGACCTTAAGTATTGTGCAATGTACTCACCAAGTATCTTAGCTGAGTTAATGTAAAGGATAAGTGTCAGATTTGCATGGGTGCGTCATTTGACAAACAATACGACTAATAGAAAGCAAGTGCGGCATGCAAATGGGCTTAAAGCAACGGCAAATGTATAGTATATTCAAATAGGTCCCTTCGGGTTGGCAACACACGGTTACGTGTCGTAGTTAGCAAAAAAGACGCGCGTTTAGAATAAATTTAAAAATATATATATATGGGAAGGGAAACAAATCAGTCACAAAAGCAAATTGGATATGTAAATATCTTTCTGCAGTTCCTGGACGGAAATAGTGACCACTAATGGCTTTCCAAGTGCGTTTTTTCTTGAAATATGTATGTTTATGTGCGCCCTTCAGCCTCGTATTTACATAAATATCGTATTTTTATGTGCCCTTTAACAGAACCATGAAAATATTATTCTGAATGCCCGCTGATCTTCCTGTTTTGTGTAGTTTTTAATAAGCGCCGCTAACAATGGCGAAATAAAACGGTGGGAATTTTATAATTTGGGAGCATCGTATTGTAACCTGAACATCACTTCCGTGTGAAATATTGCGATACAACCAAACGAGACAAAAACTAGGAAGTCGAGGGTGATTTTTTCCTTGCAGGGTTGCAGCAGAGCAAGTGCTTTGTGTCAGTCTCCAGAGTCAGTCCACCTACACAATCTGTCATTACGCAATACAGTTCACGGTAATTACTCATTTACCGAATGACAAACATGACGTATTACATTGCCTGAAAAGGGGATACCTTATAGAATAATATCCCCTAACATAATGGTAGCGGTCATTTTGGTGATGAAAGGCCATAATCGACTATAATTCTTGTTTTAAATATATTTTGAAGTTAAGCAAGGGTCTGTAGGACTGTAGACTAAATGGGAAGATTTTCAGTTTCTAAGCGAAGGATGGTTCATCAATTACTGTCCTTAACATAAAAAATATTGACGGACAAATGACAATATGATAACCTGTAAAAAATATATGACTTCGATTCAAACTATCATAATTATTATTACCTCGTAGTTGTTAAATTACAAAACACAGTTCAGTTGATACAGTCAGCAAAAATTAATTTTACTGAAGAACAGAATTTTTACTATTATTTCTGGACTAGTGTATCACGCAAATCTGGAAGTGGCAGGCAAACAATTTAAGAAGACGTTAACATGTAATATATTAAATCTTTAAGATAAATATTTCTCTGGAGATGGAGTTATACTATATATCATTTTTTTATTATAAGGTGTTACATCTCAACTAGTCTAAAAGACTAACCAGCAATTTTTATCTACCTTAAATTAACGAACGCTAAGAATTCACTCACTAGTGTCCTCTCAGTTCGGTTTTGCAACACTTTTTTCTTGTATTACCACTTCACTTTTGCTCTACTTTTTTCACTGACACTTTCACGTCTGATTACAGTAGCTCAAATAATATGGTCCTTTTGAGCCTTCTCACTAGATCTGTATTGCCGCGGAATTGAATTACGTCGATGCTTACGTGGTGATGAAGCCTGGTCACGGTTTTTATCCCTAGATCCCTGTGGATATCACTGTTTCTAGCGTAACAGAGTGCATCTACGATATTCCTCAGCAGTTTGTTCTGGAAATTTTGAATTTGTTTGATGTTAGTTTTGCTAACGTAGCCCCATAAGTTGACAACCGCCTACCGGTAGTATTGTAGTGTCGTCTGCGAACGTGGCTATTGTTATCTCACTGGATGACGGGGTGTGGTTGGTGTACAATATGTATGTATTGGCCCCAGTACACTACCTTGTGGTACCTCTATCTTAATTTGGAATATGTTAGAGTATTCATTCCTATTCTTGCTTGATTCAGAATAGTCTGTTTGCGATGTAAGACTTCAGCAGTTCAGCAAATTGATTACGCAAATTGTTTTCTAGTTTATGATTTAGCCCTAGGTACTATACTTTATCTAAAGCCTGGGCAATATCTATGAAGATTGCAAAGCAGACTTTTTCTCTTCAAGACTTTTCTCTATGGTATTTATTACCCTGTGAAGTTGCCTTACAGTTGAATGTTGGTTTCGCAATCCAAACCGGTGTGTTGGTATCAGTTCTTTTCTTTCTGTTATTGATTTGAGCCTTTTGACTAATGGTTTTTCAAATAGCTTCAAAGTTATCAGTAAAAGCGAGATGGGCCGATATACCCATGGTATCTAAACTCCTTAAAAAGCTAATACTAAAGAGGCTTCTTCCAATCATCGAGGTCAACGAATCCATTTAGACAGATGCATTCCACAATCGCACAGACCCATAGAATATCAATGATGCCTTTGAAGCCAAACAATATTACTCGGCAGCATTTTTGGTCATCACACAAGCGTTCGACAAAGTATGGTATATCGAACTTTTATATAAATTACGCTTACTTATTCCGCTGAACTACTTCCTAGTCGTTAAATCTTATCTCCATAACAGGCACTTCCTGGTAAAAGGTGAAACTGAATATACAGAACTTTCATCAATAAACGCAGGAGTACCCCAAGGCAGTGTCCTTGGGCCACGATTGTACCTGCTGTACACTGCAGGCCTACCGCCGACTATACCAAAAGTGTTAACAGCAACCTTTGCAGATGATACTGCAATCGTAGCCGCCAATAGTGATCACATCGCTGCCTCGCAGGAAGTACAAACAAATTTACTCTCAATTGAAAATCGGTTAAAGAAGTGCATAATAAAAGCAAACGAAGCGAAATTTGTCCTCCTGTCCATATAAATATGTATATAAATAAATCAAGCCAATTTGGGCTTATAGCATCTAGGTCTGGGGTACAGATTCCATGTCGAATTCAGAAATTTTAGAACGCTTCCAATCGAAAGCGCTACAAATGATAGTAGATGCACCATGGTTCGTGCCAAACACCCATATTAGAAGGGACCTTCAAACACCAACCGTCAAGGAAGAAATTCGCCGATACAGTTTACAATATTGTGTTCGTCTTAGTGCACATCTAAATGATTCAGTAGTGAACCTAACCTAACCTAACCTATTAATAACAGGAGGTTACATAGACAAAGTGCCAAACGATCTCCCCACTAGATTTTGACTTAATTTAATAAATTTAGTTTTAAGTTCTAGTTTGTAATCCTGAAGTCAAAAAAGACTTAAAAACCCAGTGTTGTAATAGTATGCTACTGAGCATTCTCCTACAAGTCAACTATATTACAACATTTGCTAAATGTACTTTGTATAGATTGCAAATAAATATAGATGTTAGAAAAGAAAAGGTAGGAGTTTAAATACTTTCCCTGTTATTGAATCAAATCCCGAAGCTTTTTTCGGAATTATGTTTTCTTTAATTTCTTTTGCGAGTTCTAGTGGAGTGACCAATTATATTTCTTCCTCGTCTCTTCCATCTTCCGCATCCAGTGTTTCAAATTATACTTGTTGTTGATTCGGTTGAAATATCTTTTCGAGGTGATTTGCGAAGACATCTGTCTTCTGCTTGTTGTTTCTTGCCCAACCGTTTTCAGTACTTAGTGGTGGCACCTGGGTTATGGGATTTTTTTGGTTGCCTTCCATATCGAAGAGTCAGTATCTTTGTAGTTTGTCAGATTTTTAAGGTAGATGTTCACCGATTGGTTTCCTGTTTCCTGTATTTCTTTCCTCAGCTGTTGTGTGAGACGGTTTAGTTTGGTTTTATCTATTGGGGCTTTGGTTTGTTGCCATTTTCTCCTAGCTCTTCTTTTTTCAGCAACTATTTCCTGAATTTCCTTGGGGTAATTGTTGCCTATTGTTTTATTTTGATTTCTGGAGTGCTGCTCCAAGCAGCTTGTTCAATGTCCATACATTTGAAAGGCCCGCACAAATTTGGTTAATATTAAATTTTTTCCAATTTTTTTTCAATTATAAAAATATTATTGTAATTCTCCAAAATATTAATTACTAATCTCCTGCACAATAAACATTATTTATTATTTGTAAATATTTTGCAACATCTCCTGTGATGCATTGTTCATCTGAATAACGTGCGTGTGTTTCGATTATTTGTTTCATTTGATAAGAAGCTATATCTTACTATGCGGTCGGAGTGGCAGAGCGGAAAATGCGGCGAAACGATAGAAGTAATAATCTAAGTTCGAAATGTACAATGACAGAACGTTTACCCGATGGTAGATGGAAGGCTCATTATAGAGCTACTCGAGCGATTAAGAATAATTACAATTCAATTGTGGATATATTAAACAAAATTCAGAAGGCGGTATCAGAAAATGGCGAAACTAGAAGAGTAGTTTTTGTTAGTTTCGAAAAAAATTAAAAATTTGAATTTATATTTATGCTGGTATTAAAACAACCTGGAGACACCACCTGCATAGAATGGACAACCGGAGAATACTGAAAACTATAATAGAATACCATCCACGTGGCAGAAGAGGTAGAGGACGTCCGAAGAAGAGATGGTCCTAATTGTTTGTGAAGTTCGGAACAGGCTTAATAGCCTAAACCCTGGAGGAAGAAGAAGAAGAAGCTGGTATTATGAAATGATGTATTAGAAAAGGTTTATAAAAAACACAAAGCTTTACAAGATACAATCTACACATTGTTAGATACTCGTTCGAAATTATATGTACATTTAACAAACTACATAGAAAAACTGGGAAATGTATTTGATAATTTTGATCGAAGTGCGAAAGCAGTATGTTCATATGAAGTCCATTATAAAAAAGCAAAGAACAGAAATATATAGAAAAACACAAACAAGTGATGTAAATGTCCCTCATGTAGAGGATAAATTTAGAATTAAGGCTTTCATATCTATTGGGATGCTTTAGAAAGTAACTCCACTATACATCCATGCATGAATTCGATTTTCAAAATGTATACAATATAATAATTACAGACAAATTCTATCAGTGTTTCATAACGTTGAAACAATATTTAGAATATTCCTCACCCATATGATTACCTATTGCTTAGGAGAGAGATCCTTTGCTTTACTATGCTTCAGAATAAACTTTCTGCTTAAGCATCGTATACATGAAAAGCGATAAACATAGAAATCTGGAATTCGAAGATTTAATGGCAGATTTCGGTTTACAAAAATCGCGGAAGGAAACATTTTCATAGATTTTTTTAATAAGTATTTGATGTAGAAGGTTTGTGTAAAGTATCTAAAAAGCTACACGTGACAATGTTCTTCGTAAAATTCTTAGTCGATAATCTCCATTTATAAGAAACATACATTTGGCAACACTGCACTGAATTAGGTGTTGTTGTTATTATGCACTAACTGCATGCCACTAACTACTTATAATAATAATCTACTTATAATAATTGTTCGAATTGATATTCGTCTGTTTGTAAACGTAGTTCCAATCTTCGTGGTATCGTCTGCATTGCCCGCTCCAGTATTTCTGCTGTAATTTGTAATACCTCCGCGTTAATTCTGTTTCTAACTTCGTCAGCGTTTGGTGGAGGCGTGCATAAACTTTCTCTTTAATACAAACAAAAAAGTCTAAAACATTGAGGTCGGGTGATCTCGCGGAACGTAACCACCGCGCCCAAACCATCTGTTTGGAAAGTATTCCACCAACCACTCTCTTACATTACAAGCAAAATGAGCAAGAGCTCCATCATGCATGCATATCATATTAAGCAGTATGTTCAACGGAATCCCATCAATAACGTTCCCAAACATTGCGGTATTCATCGGCATTAAGACGATTTGGTAGATAAATTGGTCCAACAACCCGTGGTTTATTATGCCCAGCCATACATTAACGGAAAACCTTCTAGATGACCATATTCACGAAATTCGTATGAATTTTCCTCAGCCCAATAGTGAGTATTATGTTTATTAAACACGCCATCGCTGGTAAACATGCTCCAAAGAAAACGTCTTAGAAGTCATCATTGTCACGAATTCTATTTAAAATCGTGTTGCACAAATTCTATCGAGATATGTTACCATTTTCATAGAGAACTTTAGAGACACGATATGGTTAAAGAAGGTTTTCCAACCAAATGTTATAGGAATTCACAGGTAAAGCCAATATTTAACCAGTAAATGAAGTACCGTAGTAGATCAATATTGGCAAGCCAATATATCATCAATGTGAAACTATTAATGTGTCGACAATATATATTTCAGCATATTGACACAGTATTCGACAGAGCTATTGAATCCCATATAAGAATTCAGAGTTAAAGCCAATATTTTAACGAATAAATGAAATACCGTAGTAGAACTATATTGGTCAAACAATGATCGCCAATGTAAATTTAATAATGCAGTTAGAATATATATTTAAGAATGTTCGCACAGTATATGTAATATTGGTTCAACATTGGGTATATATCATTTCTTGGTTCTTGGTTCTTGGTACAGCCTTGGGCAAACATGTTAGCGGTAATATAGTAATTTACAGTTAAAGCCAATATTTAACCAGTAAATGAAGTACCGCAGTAGATCAATATTGGCAAGCCAACATATCACCAATGTGAAACCATTAATGTGTCGACAGTAGATATTTAAGCATATTGACACGGTATTCGACAGAGCTATTGAATCCCATATAAGAATTCAGAGTTAAAGCCAATATTTGAAGGAATAAATGAAATACCGTAGTAGAACTAATATTGGTCAAACAATGATCGCCAATGTAAAACTAATAATGCATTTACAATATTTAAGAATGTTCGCACAGTATTGGATAGAGATATTGAAGCCAATACGAAAGTTTAGAGTTGATTTTTAATGCTTATTGCGGATGTAGCTTAATCTATTTTTAGTAAATAGCAACGTATACATTTTTTTATGTCGTTCGTTTTTTCCATCTCGTTGTATAAAATTAATATATAGTTACATAAAGGTAACTGTAATTACCTTTTAATGGCTGTATAACAAAAATGCTATTATTTTATCTGCAACCTCTTACTACCAATTTCCACAACCCAAAACAAACCGGGATATCTACAGAACTATTTCCCAGCAAAAATAAATGTTCCCAAAGTGTATAAAATAAATTTCAGCAATAAACAACATGCTAAATAAAAACTCTTATAGGTAACTTCTGAAAATAAAATATTGACATATAATCCTCCAAAACATTTTAAATACTGCTGGAAACAGATTTAAGTAGTGATGCTTGGTTGCATCAGCGCGACATTCCTCAAGTATCTCTGTTTCTTTCTACTAAACGCGTCAGCCGATAGAATAAGCCACACGTACAGTGTTGGTATTGTTTCGTTCGCAGATGTCACTACGGCATACGTCTTTGTCGGAAATATGAATCTGCAAGCAACTAACAAAGACAGAAATGCGTTCAGTTTGTGGTGTACAAATAAAACGCTAATCCGAAACTGAAACATGCTCATCGTAAGAATAATAGCAAATTATGTGTTGCCAAGAAACGCTGCAGGTGTTTTACTAACGTTGTAAACGGTATGTTGGTTAAACCTTGGCTGTCAATACGTATCTAATACAACAGAACGTTAACATTTCTGATATATAGCCAATAAAAGGACGCCAATATTGGCCCAACCTAGTTATGCTACTTGGATAGGGATATTTAATGTTGCAGTTAATTGACGGATATTCTCGGAGGGATCTTCGTGTGTTGCGTCTAAAATTTGCTCTTCCAGTTGTATTGTGCACCTTTGCCTTGGTTGACCAGCGTTCGCATTTCTTTTGACAAGCGAACCAGTTTCACGAACACGTTGGTCAAGGCTTCGAAATGCATTTTCGCCGGTTTGAGGAACATCCCCGGTATTCTTGTTCGTCATGTTAATATTTCCATTACAGAAACCGTACACCATGTACATATCGGCATACTCATTGAACGTAAAGTTCATCATAAGTGAACAAAATCAGATAACAGAAAAACACAGAAACACAAGAACTAAAAAGAAGTATACAAATAATCAGAAATACCACAAAATTAGATCAAATAAATCGAATTAATTTGATTTTGTAGTGTGAAAATTTAACAGTATCATGGGGGAACTACTTATAGTTTTACAATGTTACAAAACTTTTTTTTTTGAAAATATGTTAATAAGTAAATGTTAAAAACAAACTTTCGAGATCGGAAGACCACATCTACAAAAATAATATCGACAATTCTTCTTTTTTCTAAATTGCAGGTTTTTGTATCATTAGATATCGATTAATAACGCATATTAAAAGACCGGATGTTCAAACTTTGGTGGCCTGAAAAAAATTTAGCTTAGGGCGTCACTCGTCTTAAATTCGGCCCTGAGGCTAGCCAAAGTGTTTCGTTCATTTTTGATGTAAGTAATTAATAATAGAGAAGAAATAATAGCGTTTCCAGTTCTGATGGAAGTATATATACAGGGTGTTTCACCTCGAGTGTGCCAAACGCAAGCAGGTGGTAGAGGAAGTTATTTTAAGCAAAAAAGTTCATATAAACATATGTCCGATTCGTTACGGTTATTGAGTTAAATAATTAAACTAAAATATAAATAAACAATATTAATTAAGCAAATTTTCAAAATGTGCCCCTTGGGCACCAATACAAACATTGCATCGACGAATAAAGGAATGGCATGTTCTTGCTATTTGTTCGTGGTTATTTCTTATTTCATCAGCAGCATTTATGATCCTCTCCTGTAATTGTTGTCGAGTATTTATGGGGACACTATAAACTTTTTGTTTAATATGTCCCCAGAAATAATAGTCCAGAGGGTTGAGGTCTGGAGATCTTGGTGGCCAAGGAACAGGGCCTCCACGTCCTATCCATCTATGAGGAAATTGGGTGTTCAGCCAAGCAACTGTATTTCTAGCATAATGGGGTGGTGCCCCATCATGTTGGAACCACATTCTAGCTCGTTGCGCAAGTGGCAAATCATCCAGAATTGCTTCAAGATCGTTTTGAAGAAAATTAACGTATGCATTTGCATTAAGGCGGCGATTTAAAAAAACAATTGGCAATACAGCATTGTTGAAAATGCCGGCCCAAACATTTACGCCAAAGCGTTCTTGAAAGCTTCTCACTCTAATATTGCGAGGATTATTAAGGGACCACGCATGCATGTTGTGGGTTGTATTTATACCGTCTCGTGTAAATGTTGCTTCATCCGACCATAAAACAGAAGAAACGAACGTATTATCTGCTGCTATTTGGTCCAGACTCCAATTGCAAAATTGCATTCGTCTTTCATTATCACCATCATGCAGCGCATGAACATACTGATAATGGTATGGATGCTTAATTTCACGATTAAGTGTTCGCCAAACGAAAGAGTTTGTAAGGTTTGTTTGGGCCCCAATACGTCGAACGCTTAAGTTAGGATTGTCTAGTACGGCATCAATAACATTTTCTTCGTCGTTAGCGTTATGCACTCGAACACGTTCATTGGGATGTGTATTAATACTACCTGTATCACGTAACCGTTGAAATGTCCTGCTAAATACGGCTCTAGATGGTTGACGTCGATTTGGAAATCGTCTTTGATATTCACGGCATGCAGCTCTAGTATTTCCATCACATAAACCATAAACATACACTACATCCGCGTATTCTGAAGTACTGAAGTTCATTATTACTAACATTCGCCTAAACAATTTTAATTAATCTGTATTAACTACTGTCAAATTGTCTTTTGTTCACGGTATACTGATACCTAATATTAAATCATTTGTATTTCATGACACTCTAATAATATTACATATAAAATTACTAAGATCGATAGCAATTGAAAACTCTTTAAAATTATTTAACTCAATAACAGTAACGAATCGGACATATGTTTATATGAACTTTTTTGCTTAAAATAACTTCCTCTACCACCTGCTTGCGTTTGGCACACTCGAGGTGAAACACCCTGTATAAAATGTTACATTTCATTTAACGTATTTAAGAAAGTTTAAGAAATTGTAAAAGTCTTTTTTGTCTATTGAATCGTGTAAAAGTTGCATGACGAAAACTAAAATGTACGTTCCAGTCATTGAAATTTTGACTTACTGAAGTGTAAAATACACAACAAAACATATGCATCATCATTAATTCGTGCTTTCAGTATTTTTTGCTGATGTGTACTGCAATTCTATTGAAAAAAGAGGAGAGGCTCGGGGTGAACTTTTTAGGGTAGCATCAAAAGTTTCGAAGGGCAGCAAGGTTGTAGTTTGTTACGCTAGTGCGGTATTGTCCACCGAATCTGAATAAAGCTTTATTATCTACTGGCTATTGTGATTTGTGCATGATTTATTATTGTCGGACAAAATTATTACATCGCCTTGTGATACAACACCTGGATCTGTTATCTATTATGCCATGTAATAATACGTGTGGCGTTGATGCCAATAAAATGACTACACTATAGTTGCATTTTGTGTAATTAACCACGATTAAAGCTGGGGTTATACAATGGACACCCGATAACTGTCTGCGTGCAATGGGCTAATACAGGATATCCACACAAATTCACATCCCTATGCTAAAAATAATTTTAAATGCGGAACGTTTGTATAGCAATCAAAGTTCATAAAAATGTAATTGGTCGAATCACAAATTAGTGCAACTAAAGCTTCCAAGTGGGTCTATAAAAATATATTTATATTGGTTTGTTAATTATTTCTTGCTTTACTTTGTTGCAATTCATAATATCTAACTTATTAATATAGTTTTTGTGTATTGAATACACAGCAAAGAATAGCTGTGGTGGACGAAAGCTCCGTGGAAGAAAGTTTCGGAACAAATTTGCGAATCTGCAGCTAGAAAAAGTAAAAAGGGCACCTACAGTGGCGTGAAAAAGTTCTGCATAATCAGTTATTCGTGCATTTTCTAATGGGATCACTAAAATGCATTTAACATGAAATTTTAAAGCAAAATTAGGAGAAATAATTATCTTGTTGTGAGTATAAATATACCTACAGATACCAAGGACTATTCAGTTACATGCCCTTAACAGTGGCAAAATGCCATCCAAAAAGAACCCGTATCAAATTATATTAAGAAGGTAAACTCCCGCAGTGGCCGTCCAAAAAAAAACATATGTGAGAGACGACAGTGTATTGGGGAGGACGAGCTTGGCAGACACAAGTCTTAATTCGACCATATTAACCAAAATATGGTCCGAAACTACTGGTGTAAGTATATGCACTTCTACTGTAAGACGGAGACTTCTTAAATCGGGACTTAAGGGTTGCAAACCCCGAAACCCCTCCTACCAGAAAAACACAGGCTCCACCGTTTGAGATGGGTAAAGGATCATCGCCATTGGGACCCGGAACAATGACAAAAGGTATTATTTAGTGATGAATCTACCTTTAACATTAACAGTCATGCTGGAAACACATATATTAGAAGATTTCTTAGAGAAGAATTTTCACTACAGTGTATTTTGCCAACAATTGCAATTTCTGTCATGATATGGGGCTGCATGTCTGCTGAAGGTGTTGATAGACTGCATGTCGTATTTGGTATGATAAATGCAACCAAATGCATTGATGTTCTACAGGAGAAGATGCTACCAAGTGGATAAGAGTTATTTACCAACAAAACCTATATCTTTCTTGATGATAATACTCCTTGCCACAGAGCAGAGGTCGTTCAATCTTGGATGTCGTCCAAAAAAGTGAAAAGTATAGACTTGCCAGCACAATCCGCGGACCTAAATCCTATAGAAACCTTATGGCAGACGATTTCTAACATTTCTACATTTTACGAAAGAAGCCCACAAAAAAGTGGAATTAATCGAATCCCTAATTGATGCTTCGTATCGCTGCATTACGAAGGAAGAATTACAATAAGTGGACGCAACTGCCTCCCTGGACTTTCCCATACTGGAAACTGTTCATATCATCTTTATTCAACAGTAGAGTTATTTTCCTCAAAACGGTTGTTCAAGCGCTATCCTAAAATCTTGCCTCGTAACGAATAGACTTACAAGGCTTGTAAGAAGTCCCGCCAAATATCTGCGGCGCCCCTTAATTTCCTTTTAATATGCAACCAGGCATACTTCATTCTCTACTATATACGTGATATTATGACTGCAAATTGAGTTTGCTGTGATTTTATAACA